>VZRO01006330.1:404107-479092 GCA_013397915.1 Daphoenositta chrysoptera | reverse complement strand
TTTTTTTTACTTGGACAAACAGAGAGTATCTGAACTTGATCTGAGGGACTGTGGCATCTTTCACAGTGATCCCTTTCACCCAGACAGCCTCTTGACAATTTTTAAAACCTTGAGGAGACCACATAACTGGATATGAAGCTCTGTGTCTGTACCATGTTCTCCCTGAGGACCAACAGCTTTCCCATGTAAGTGCTATTTCCAGCTGCCAATTTCATTACTTTCAACAGAGAGGCTGAGATTAAGGCAGCAGTATCATGTACCCCTTGAGCATCCAGCTCTAATCCCCAGAGCACAGCTCTTCATTACAAGGTTTGGTTTAATGGTACAAGCCCTTCGAGGTGAAGGTCTTCATTGTTGTGTCCAGTGCTGCAGGATATTTTAAGAAAATCAAGTTCATTCAGCTCCTTATGACTCTAAATGATTGAAGCCATGCTTAAGAGTAAGTTAGCTACAGTAACTTAGTCCTGCAGCAAGAATCAGTTCATGTGGATGGCATTTTGAGTGCTTCTGAGGGAGGTATTACTTGTGTCGTAAGGCTGGGCAATGAAAATTCCCAGCTTTGTTATTTGACATGAAGGAAAAGGCCTTTTCCCCAGCTCCAGAGAGCTGAGGCACTAAAATGGTCTCAGGGCCTGGCAAACCTGTGCCTTTTCTCTTTGAAGGCAAAGAGACTTCATCTTTCACTTCCCAGCCCTGCCACTGTCCCCAAGTGTTTTCTGCTGCTGGCATGGCAGAAAAACTCTCTTGGGTTTGTGCTTCCTGGAAGTAATGACAAGTACAGGTCCAAATCCTTTTTTTTTCCACACAAAATACAGTAAAGGAAGTGAGCTTCCAAGGATTCAGGACAGTGTAAGGGAGTATTTGCATTGGAAAATGTGCTGAGATGGAGTAATTCTTGGTAATTAAAGCCAGACAATCTGCCTTCAAGGGACAGAATAGGAATCATCTGCTGTGGACTCTATTCATTCTTGCCTAAGAGCTTGTTATTTCTCACTGTCTGTGAGTCTGGGGACTTATTCCCATCAACTAAGGACTTTTTTTTACAATTGGAGTTGATTCATCACTTAAGGATTCAGTACCTTTTAGCAATCAATACAGGAGTGCATATACTCTTGAGCACTTAACCCCTGCATGGTTTTCATGTCCCTCATGACTTCTTTGATTTTTTGGCACTTATCTTCAAGAAGTGAAGAGAAGTGCAAGAGAGATGACTTTTACTTTTTACTTTTGACTGCAAGAGAGATGATTGTTTGAGGTGGAACAGAAAGTTTTTCAGTATTTGCCTTTTCTGCTGTTCTAATTTAAGTATAAACCTTATCTTCACTTGTGACACCTCGTAATGGTGATCTGCTGTCTTTTGTTACTTGTAATTCAGAAATGGTACTGAGAATACCAAAATCCTGAGTGCAGAGCACTGAACAGTCATCCAAGAACCACAGTGCTCATGAAATTCTGAAGCTGGCAAGATTTGAATAAGCGAGTGCTGGAAAGCTCACATCATTTACATCACCCTGTCAAGTCACTACATATGTCCCTATATAAACAATCATAGTGTATGGATGAAGGAGGGTGTGGTGGGTTGACTGTAGCTGGACACCAGGTGCTCCCCGTGGTCTTCACCACGAGCAGCAAGGGAATCTCAGCTCTGGCTCCTGGAGTGCCTCCTTCTGCACTGAGCCTGGTGCTGATTCTTTAGTGCATTGTCACTTTTCTCACTACAGCTGCATCTGCACTGGGATATTTTTTCCCCCTGCTTAAAAATGTTATCCCAGAGATGCTACCACTGTCATTGATGGGCTCAGCCTTCCTTGGCCAGCAGGTGATCCACATAGGAGCTGGCTGGCATTGGCTCTGTTGGACATAGGGGAACTTCTCACAGAAGGCACCCTGTTAGGCCACTACTACCAAAACCTGGACAAACAAACCCAGTAGCCCCTTTTTAAACCCATTTTTTGCTTTAGTATTAAATATAGCATCAACAAATCAATCAGAACCTGAGCTGCAGCCACAGGGGCATTAATAATAGAGACAGAGCTGTGATCATCCCAGTCAGACAACACCTGGAGTGCTGTGTGCAATTCTGGTCCCCAGACATCAAGAAAGACATGGACAGACTGCCAAGGAACCAAAGGAGGGCCACAATGATTAGCAGAGCTCTGGAGAATCTGTCCTACAAGGCAAGATGGAAGGAGACAAATGTTTTTCTCCCTGCAGAAGAAAAGGCTTATGGGCACCTTACCAAAGTATTCCAGTATTTAAAGGGTGGCTACAAGGAGGATGGACGCTGTCTCTTCGTAAGTACCCGCATGGAGAAGACAAGTTACACCAGGAGAGATTTCAATGCAATATAAGAAAGATTTTAATTTTTTTTTTACAGGGAGAACAATCATTTCCTGGAATCTCTCCAGGGATGTGGTAGAGTCCCCACAACAGGAGGTTTTCAGTATGCAATTGGACAGGATGCCAGATAATCTCACATAGTCTCTTTTTTCCTAAAAAAGGTTGGACCAGATGGTATTTCGGGGTCCCTTCCAACCTGGTTGATTGTATGATATGGCAATGATATGGCATTCCTATGGCCATGATTCCATGGTTTTACCATGCACTGTGAAAAAGTACTTTTTGTTTGTTTTAAGATTTCTACCTGCTCATTTCACTTGAGCCTCCTTTAGATCTTTCCTGGAGCAATGAATAAATGTTTCCTGTTCACATAACTTATGAATAATTCATTACTTTATTGATCTCTGTCTTAATCATCTTTTTCCTATACAGAGAGCACTAATCAACATAAGCCATTCCTTACCTTTGATCTCATCAGCTGCCTTTCCATCTACTCTTTGTAGTTCCCTATATGTTTTTAGTGATAAGGGACACCAGAACTGTACTCAGATACTCATAGAGTGGGCAAACCATTGAGCTGCATGTGGCAGAATAATGTTTTACGGTTTGTGTGGTGGTCATGTTTATTTGGTGCTTCTTAACAACTCCTAACATTTGTTTTGCTCTTTTGACTGCTTGTTCAGTATGGAGCTGTTCTTTTCATAAAACTGTCAACTGCTTCGCTGACATTTTTTTCCCACATTGCAATCTGCAATATAGAAACTGTGTTTATTTATAATGCTGGGGTTTTTTCTCCACATGTACTACTTTGCATTAATGAACACAGGATTTAATCTGTCATTTTGCTACATTTTATGTATTTACTCAGTAACATAAGCAGTCGAATTCCTTTCAACCAATCTGTTCTCATAAAACACACATTTTGATTACATAAAAAAAACCTGTTTGTGCCCTCTACACACACCACATCCTCTGACTGGGGGACAAGAGCAAGTTGAGAAGACTGTAGGAAAAAAATCTTGAGAGAAAAGTAAGTATGTCTAGGTTTTTCCAAAGTTTCTCTTCATAGAAAATCTATTTGCAGATTCCAAGTTGGCATAAAGATAACCTGTCAGTCTCCCTTGTGACTGTGAAGGTGGCACTACTGAAAAGTACAGATTCCTTCCATTAGGACCATCCTATAAAGTGTCTGAAAGTTGTTTTTGATAGAATTTGTTATATAATCCAAGTATGAGAAACCAAATATGTAATTTTAAGACTTTGGATCACCCAGGTTTACAACAGACATTATTTCATTACCTGCCAGGCCTCCAAACCTAGATTTAATAGGCAAATTGCATATCTGTGGTGACGTTGCTCTAATTGCTTATCACCATTAGGAACATCACAGAGAAAGTGCTAAATTTTGCATTTTGAGAAAAAATCCTCATTTGTGTGGAAATACATAATTCACGCTAAGAATTATGTTTTCTGGATTAATGCACCATGGAAAGAAATTAACCTAACCCATCCAGGGCATTCTTAGAGTTTCCTAAAATGATAGAATTCCTCTCACATAATTTTAGATAATTTCATTACAGATGCAGACTTTAAAAATCACCACTGAATGTTATTGTCATGAAACAGATGCACTTTTTAAAATATTAATAATTTGATCTACTTCAACAAAGGGTTAATCACCCTTACCTTCCTTTAATTATATTGACCAGATCTCCATAAGGGCATTTGAGGTGATCAGCTCAGTTGGAGCACATCCCAGAGTAAAATGAAGCCAACACTCTGCATCAGGTATTCTAGGCTGTAAAGTATATTAAAGTGCACTCAAAAATACCATATTTTCCAATCAAAATAAACAAGAGACTTAAGAAAGAAAGAAGGTAATGGTCACTGAAGCAAGAGGCAAAGTTGTCAAAGAATTAAGTACTCTAAGAATGCCACTCCATTTTGCATTCAGGCAGAAATCTGCAATGCTGGCAGTCCTGGGCTGGAATTTGATATGTATTCTTTTCTTGATAGTTCTAACGTGCTTGTCTTCCTGCTCAGCAGGAAATACATTAGTGAAAAAATGTCAGATGTGGTCTCACTGGAGAATTATTCAAATTAATTTCTACAGAGATCAAATAATAGTGAGGGAGTAACAAAGACAAAACCACTATTGGAATAAAATTTCCTTTGATAGGCTGGGTAAATTACAGGAGTAATTTACCCCTTTATTTCTGTTGAGTAGATTCTGAAACTTTTATTTGGTATTAAATTTTTGTCTCTGGATTTTCTGTTTGACTGGTTTTGGTTTTAGCCTGGCTTATGGAAGAATAAGGACTATCTGATTGTGTTGACAGTTTGTCTGCTCTTTCTTCCCGTATTTTTTACACAAATATGATTGAATATAATGAAAATATCAGTGACGTTAAGTTCCTAAAATCTCTCTGAAATCAGAGAGGAGAGACCTTCAATGCTTGAAAACCTGCAGTAAGATTGCAATTCTTATTAAATATGAGAAAATTTATACAGAAAAGCAAGTACAACAAAGTGTCATAAGACTTCCTGTGTAAGCACTTGTATGTATTTAATTATTTTGTTTAATAAATTGCTTTTATGTTTGGTATAACTCACATGAAATGTCTATGGATTTTTCTCTTTCCAAAGTAAAATATTAAAAAAATAAGGTAATACTTGATGCCTTGAGCATTTTTAATCTTGTAAAAAAAATACCTGGTTTCTGTTTGAAACATTTTACCAGCAGTCTAAGATAACAGTTAGAATGATGAGGATGATGAGTAGACAACACATGTCCCAATTTCTTGAGAAATTAATTATGCACATATGTGCACACAACAAACAAATTTCCTGCCCATTCTATAAGACCAATACATATGTTATTTTTAATGCCCAAAACATGAAAGTAGTACACTACCAATCACAACTGGAGAAAAATTAGAGCAATGAGAATTCCACAAATTCCTCCATAGTAAATTTGCTACGTGGCTTGCTTTAGGGTTTTTAATTGAATATATTGTTTAATTGCTTCTAAAAATCAAAGTGACAGATTAAATTTCTCTGGATTTGCAAAAATCTCTTCTAACTCTTCAGATGGGCTTCAGTGTCTCTTGTCAGATTAAAAGTTCTTAAAGCTTGAAAACCATGAAATAAAACTGAGTGATTCTGTCACCCTGAGGACTTAGCACAGTCACTAACACCAGTCTTGATCTGACAAAAATTCAGACAAGCAAGGACACTCAAATATTACCAGTTTTTAATTTTTAGTCATTATAAATAGGTTTCCATTTTTAATTTTTTTTTTTTTAAGTATAACACGGCAAAGTTGAACCAGAAGTATGGAAGAGGCCTCTTGAATTCTGATATTTTTTGAGTAGGGAGAAGATCTACTGAAACCAGCTCAACAAGAAGTACTTTCCCGGAATGAAGAACATCTGTTCACATCCCCAACACTTTGGGAAGCCTGAAGGACTCCATCAGTGTCAGGGACATCAGTGCAGCTCAAAGTATCTGAACCTGTCCAAACTGCATCACCATTATCTAAAGAACAGAAATTTGGTTGCACTAAGATGCAGAAGCAGAATCGCAAGATTTTATGAGAATAAGTTAATACTAGTTTTCCACTGCAAGTGTTTTGTAGCATATCTGCAGGCTTAGCAAGCTCTTAAGATGCCATCACATAGTCACTGTAAGACTGCATTTCACTGAAATCTTCAGAGAAACAATAATAAAAATGGAAATGTCATGTGTTTGTGTTTCTTCTTCTCTCCAGCTGAGGACAGCAACCAAATCTCTAATCTGTAGTTCAGCTGAAGTTGATGACGTTGCTCCATGAACTTCATGGGAGACAGAGAAACTTTTACCAGCTAAAGATCTGACCTAATGTCAGATGACATGATGAAAGTAACAGGGAAGCTGAAGGCAGTTGAGTCTGACACGAGCCTTGTCACCACAGAAGGTCTGTGTGTCATCTGGGTTCTACTCCTCCATGAAGCCAACCCCATCAGGTGCTTCAGTATTTGACTTCATGCCAGCCCAGGCTTACATCACGCTTGCTTAGCTTTGAGTTTGCTTTCTCCTCTAGAATTTGCAAGATTCCCACTGAAGTGCCTTCAGGATTGATCCCCTTGTCTATTAGAAATGCAAAATTCAAGGTAAGAACAAAATCAAACAGGTCATGGCAGCTGACAGAAAGGCAAAACCACAGCCTGTATAAAAATGACTGGCAGGATATTTCTGGTGTTGTCACATCACCAAAAGTCTCATAAAGGTTTCAGGCTTTCACAGTGAGCAGCACCATCTGATGCCAGATAGATTCCTGGGACTGCTCTTCCTTTTTCTGGTGTAATTCAGAGGCAAGTTAAGCATTGCTCAAAAGATTCCAATTTGCTCTGTAATTAATTGCCTTTCTCCAGCCAGCTTCAATTCACAGAAGACAAGGGCCTCATTCTGAACAATGTTGCACATTTTATCCTCTCCAATTGTTTAACAAATCCCTTTTTCTGTCATAAGTTTTTCATTCCCCCCCGACATTTCACCCACTATATTATGGGCATCATCTGAGGACTTATATCCAAAAGCTATACTGTAGTTCCAAAGCTTCAAATCAACATTGAAAGATGTAGTTCAGCTGTTCTTCTATAAATATGCAGCAATTATAAAGAAATAAGGGTCAATATAGACTCCCCGAGAGCTCTGCATTAACCTGCACTCACTATATTTAACTAGAGACATGAAAGCTACTTAGTTTCAAGGAAGCATTTAAGTATTACAAATTCATGAATTTACAAATTCATGAATTATTGATGAAATAGAAACCTCTCTGGAATTTGAGCAATTTTTATTTGAACATATTCCCCATATTTATGTACAGGCATCTTAACAGCGTTTTTCAATTTCAGTTTTGGGGTTTGAATATACAGCAGGAGGCTCTCATTTTGTAAGCATCTGGTGCATTTGCATTACAAGTACGGTTTGCACCAAGGGTTGTGAGCTTGTTGTCACCACAGCCTAAAATTCAACTCACAACCGCATCCAGTTTCCCTCTGTCCTTCCCGCTCTGCTGAAGAAGGCGACATTTGGGATATGGAGGAGTCCCAGAGGTGTGCTGGCATGGCATTCAGGCAGGTGGGACAGGCATCATTTGGGAAGGATTATGTGGCTTATTGTCAGTTTGTCTTTCAGCCCTCTGTTTTATTCCAGAAAACGCTTCTGTTACAATTCCTGTCTACAGGATTGACTGAAGCAGATCATGCAGCTCAGAAATTGCTGGTGCGATTGACAAAGTAGCAGGCCTAATTAGCAAATATCAGCAAGCACTGAAAACTTTCCAAATGAAAAATTAGTCACTTTGCAGCACCTACTTAAAATATATGCGCATGGAACACTTTTAGAAAACGAAGATATATCCTGTGACTGCAGTTCTTTTGCCAGCAGAATTTGGAAACAGGCAAATGACCCTGAGATTAGCTCAGCTGGTTAAAGTATAGTGCTAATAACACCAAGATTGTAGATTCCATCCCTCTATGGGCCATTTAAGAGCTGGAATCAATGATTCTTATGGGTGCCTTCCAACTCAGAACATTCTGTGAATCTTTGAAAACCTGTCCCTTGTTAAATTATGAAAAGAATTCTGGTTTTGGCCTCCTGCATGAACATCTGAGAGTCAGATTTGGAATGCTGTATTTAGGGAAGTTGGCGATCAAGATTTCTTCTGCTGAAATAACTTGATGCAGCTGCAATTTCAGGCAGAGACAAGGTGAAGTCACTTCTGCATCAGAGACACTGCATTTTGCAGCTCAGTGACAAGGCCACAAAACCTGGACTAAAAAAGGTGGCCCATAGATCCCAGAAAACAGTCATATTCAGGATCAACACACACTGATTGGTTGCTGCTCCCCAGTCACCCTTCTTTGCTGATTTTCTGTGAAAGAGCTTTTTCTGGAGAACATATGACCTCTTCTACTGGGAGAAGTGACATGAAAAAAAAAAGTCAGAGGAGACAGGTCTCCCATCCTGGCTTTTAAAAAATCATGGTTTCAACCACATGAAATCAGAAAACTTTATCAGCTCTGATTTCCTACCATCTCTCTTCATCCCTGGTCATGTAATAGTGCTTGTTCCCAGATGTAATTTGGAGCTTTAGCCATTAAAATGCAAGCCTCATATTGTCTGTAACAATTTAAATGTATTAGTCAGCCCAGATTTGTATGTTTGTCCTGTCAGGCCAAAGACAGACAGACTCTGTTTGATTGGTGATAGTAACCATGAGGCAGTCTGCAAAGCTATCATGATTGCCAATAAAGGGGCATCACATGAAGAGATGTCAATTGGATTTCCCATTGCAGGCCACTGTACACCCCCCCAGATTAATCTTTGACTGAGTCCTGAAGAGTCTGCATCTCTTCCCTTCTCTCCATCTTGATATCATTCCATGGAGATTGCTTCCCATTATTTCTCTTCATAGGATGGTTTCTCCAATGATTTTCTTTCTGTTCAACTTCACTACATTCTTTTATTCAGGACTGATGTTTCCCTCTAGTGTTTTCAGTGCTGAGTTTCTGAACTGTGTTTCTTTCCCAAGAGAGAAAGAAGCGGGAATAGGAAGACCAGAACTGCCAGTCCACGCAATACTGGTTTGGCACCTTTTCACACCCACAATCCTTATTATTTTATAAGCCACATGACCCCTCAGACTCTGCTGATCAGATGGAACCTGACTGCCCAAAGCTGCAAGGACAGTCAAGGCTACAAATGAGTTGTGCTCACCCAGGGAAGAAACAGCCTCTTCAATGCCAGGAGCAGTAGCACTGGGACCTTCTTAATAAAAGGTGCTGTGCTGGGCTGTAAAACCCAGTCCTGACATGGTTTTCAGCACAAAGGTCTGCTCATAAGTCTTGCCTGTTGTTTCTGGTCTCTTTCACTCTCCATAACAAAACTCTTCTGAAGTGGAGGATATGGAGAATGTCCCAGAGACATGATTTTTGTGCCCAGGCCTTTGTGCCTTTGTGCCCAGAGACAAGCTGTAATGATACAACATTACTGGCTGTAGCAAGGGACTTCTTGTATTGTAACATAAAGACAAAAGGGGAAAAGATGGGGTTTTGTGTCTGGTTTCACATTATAATTCTAACTTGAGGCTTAGTAGGAGTCTCAGTGAATACTTGCTGTAAAATGTGAACAACCTCTGCATTAATTCTGAGACAACTCTCTCCCTTGTGTCTTTTCATCCTCACTGATGAATGGACCAGTAAAATTTCCCAATTTTCTCTTGCATTACATGTTTCAGCTAGCATGTGATATATTTCTGTCCCACTGGGGCAGCCTGAGCATTTGACAGCTTCCTAAACCGTGAAGGAAGACCAAGGTTTTTCACCATTCCTTTTGTAGTCCCTCAGTCCACCCTTGCTAGACACTGGGAGCAAAAGTGATGCTGTTCTTTTGGTGCGTCTATTGATACATACAAAGAAGACTGAGGAAAAATATCCCAAAAAAAGAGGCAGTGCTTTTGGAACATAACAGCAAAGTTTTCCTGACAGGGCAGAATGAAAACAACAGGAAATGTGACAGGAGGTGCTGTAAGGAGGGAAGCAGAACACTGATTTGGTGTCACATTTCTGTGTCCCACGAATTGGAACAGCAGTTTACCATTTCCATCCCATGACTACCTGACTACCTGCAGACCTCAGTGATCTCAGGACTGGCTCAGACCGTTTGCAGAGCCGTGCCAGACATTCTGTAAGGCTGACTGCAAGCTGCAGAGCATACATAGGGCAGTGGTGGCAGGCACAGGTGCTGGCAGAATATACTACCTGAAAGGTGAGTCCTTCAACTGTCCCTGTTCTGTTCCATGTTTTTCAATTATTTACTCTGCTTTTAACATTATAAGAACTAAACATTACAGGAAAATGACCTGTTTTCAAGTAAGTATTAATTAAAAAGAAGAAGAAGAATTAATGGAAGAAGAAAACAAGGTGCATAACAAGGGTTACTTCTTAAAAACATGATGGCAGCTGGCCCATTCATTCTTTGGTCTACTGTATAATTTGTCCTTTTGTCTCTCATGCCTTTGCAAGATGATTCCTACGCTGTGTTTACAGAGGAAAACAAGACTGCACTGCATCACTCAGTCTAGAATGACAAATTTCCAAGCATTCAACTTTTAAACCCTTCTTATTAAATGAAAATTTTGAACTGAGTAAGTACTATTTATTCCATAATGTTTGCTTAATTTCTGTTTTTATCATATGAAGAGGAATTCTGTAGTTCTGTTTATGATATCAAATGCCCTGATTTTTCGTAATTAAGAGCTTTGTTTGTCAAATTGTTGATGTTTGCACATCACAGCAATGGAGAGAGCAGTGCTGTGTACACATGGAAGATGTTCACAGAGAATGCAACTGCAGGCTGTTGGTGTTTGTACAAGCTGTAGCTCTCAGCAAAGCCTGGGGTTGTGTGTTGGGACATCGTTGTATAACATACGCTCATCCCAAAATTTCTTCTCTACTTGCATTGGGGAAATCTTTCATTCAAACAACGACCTCAGAACTATAAACCCATTTCCTGCTTGACTTAACACTGTGGCTTTGTTAATCTGGTGTCTAGGATTATCCAATTTGCATGTGAAGCAGGAGTATTTTCATTCCGGGACCTGGAAGAAAAGTTTTGCCCATGAAGTGAAAATGACCTTTCCACCAAACAAAAACCCAAACAACAGATATTTTTTTGTCTGTTACCACTCTACGATCAGGAGAAAGGCTTACATACTTTGCAGGATTCTTAGTTCTTTACAAGAAAAGGGGTGGTTGATGCCTTTCTGCTCCATGCTGTTAGAAAGAGAAGTTGCTTAGTTGTTTTTGTTTAGGCTTCTGCTCACAGAACTCCTGAATTAACACTATTTCCCTACTGGTTTCTAATATAGAGAGAGTTGTATATGTGTATAAAGATGAGTTGGTTCAATCAGTGAACAGCACAGGATGTTCCTGTTGGTTTTCTTGAAATGTGGCAAAAGTCTGCCTAAAACTTTTAAGTGTCTAATTAAAGGAAATTACTGTTCACTCCTGCTACTTGGGAAGAGATGTGGTGAAAAGTACAGTTGGTGACAGTCTCCCACGCATTTGTGACTGCCTTCAGAACTGTCCATAACAAAATTCTTACTTTCTGTCAAAGTTTTGAAGAATGCTTCATCTCTTCCAGATTCTGTTCTGGCAACCGCCCTTCCACAAAATTAAACAGCTTTGATCATTTTCTTCAACGTCTCTTTGTGATTCTTGTCAATGCCTATTGCGAAGACAGCATTCTAAAACAGAAGTCAAAGCTGATCAATCTAATCCATCCCAAATTTTCCATGCTAATAAAAAAAATCCTTTATTCTTTGTGCATATTTTTTTCATGTAGTTTTGAAACATATTGGGGCACAGATCTTTTATTTTTTATGGAAGACACCTCTGTGGTTCAATACCTCAAAATGTTAGAGGGCTGGGCAATCACCAACCATACGAAGTTCAATAAGGGAAAGTGCCAGATTCTGGCAAACTTGGATGTACGGATAGACCGGGAAATGAGATGTTGGAAAGCAGCACCACAGAAAGGGAACTGGGGGTCCTGGTCAATGAAAGTAGAATTTGAGTCAGCCGTGCCCTGCAGCCAGGAGGGCCAGCCCTGTCCTGGGGGCAGTTTTGGGCTCCACAATATAAGAAAGACACTAAACTACAAGAGACTGTCCCAAGGAGAGCAACAAAGATGGTGAAGGGCCTTGAGGGGAAGCCACATGAGGAGTGGGAAGGGAAGAGGTCACAGCTCCAGCCTGACAGAGTTCCAGATGTGTTTGGACAATGCTCCTATGGTGTGACTCTTCGGGATGGTTCTGAGCAGGACCAGGAGTTGGACTCGATGATCCTTATGGGTTGCTTCCAACTCAGCTCACTCTGTGATTTTGTGATTTTTGAATAGCCAAAAATTAATATTTTTTTTGTTTTTATAGCCATGACTCAGTGAACAAGCTTTAAAGTTCCTCATCCTTCACTGGAGCATCAAAATTCTTATCCTGTACTTTATCTGATGGAAACTTCACATGGTATGAATTTAATTTCTTTTGGTTAAAGTAATAATAATTAGGCTATAGACAGAATAAGCTAAGTCTACTAAGATGTTGATGTGGGAAACCTGTCCTTATTCCTTTATTGTTGTGTTTAATTCCTTACGCTATTAAATATTTGTGTTTCAAAGGGCTGATACATAACAGTATTCTGTTTTACATTTGAGGACTGAAAGTTGTTCATCAGGGAGAAACATTACTTGTCCCCAAGATGATACAGGAAGTTTTTGCAGAAAAGAAAATCAAAAGTGCTTTTACTGACTCTGGGTTAGTATTCAGAATAGTGCAGTGTTTTAATTTGGCATAAAAATTCACTTTTCTGTTCTGCAGTAGAGATTTTCCATTAAAAATTACTACCTGAAATCATGGGTAGTATTTTACTGATTTTGACAGCAATGGCTGTCCTTGCCCAAACCTTTGTCCATGGAATAACACTGCCTCAATAAAGTTTTTGTTTGTAACATGTTGTTCAGATCACAGAGTATCAGTTCAAAAAGCTGAACTTAATGTATAGTGCCTTTAAGTTGGAGATGTTTCCTGGGCTGCAGTTCCCACTCTCCAGTGAGAAACCATTGTGTCCCTGATTGACTAGAGAAATATATTTGTTATGCTAAACTACTGTAGAATTTTTGTTTCTTGGACATGTCATTCTGAACTGATGTGTGAATAGTGGTGCCACAGACATGGTACCACAGATATGTTGAATTTGAGGTAAAGATTTTCTGTTACAATTACTCTGCCAGCTTTTTCATAGAATTATTTTGTAATAAAATGCCTTTTCATAGATATATTTCAAAAAAATACTGTTATTTCCGGGTTTTTTTTCTTATTTTGCGTTCCATCCTACATGTTATCTGAGATAGGAAAATTTTGAATCAATTCTATGGCTATAATTTTAATGTTAAACAAAATTTGCAAAATTTTTGTATTGTAAAATGCATATTGATATATTAAAATGTCAGCATAGCTGTCCTGGAAAACACTTTGACTTTTTCTTCTTCAATGAAATCCCCATCTCCTTGTTTTCTGTTTCTGTAATTTCTACTGTTAGAACAATACTTTAAAGATCTGGTTTTATCTCTGAAAATCACTAAAGCATCACTCTTCAGGAAATTATTGTTTAATAAGCTTGTCAGAAGGACAAGTGTGAGGAAGTTTAATTAGTCGATATACAACATAGATATTCAGTCCTGCAGAAATCACAGATCAGTGTTTTACCTTCACATACCAGAATTTAAGGTTGATGGTTCTGAAAAATACAATGCAGTTCTGTTGTGCTCTGCTTGGGAAAGACAATTTTTGTAAGAAATTTTTTTTTTTTTTTTTGGTTCTTCAACACTCTTCCCTTTTTTCATTAGTTGATACACAAGTGAGTACTTGACTGAAACCTGAGTTACTTGAGCCACTTCTGAAGAGGCTGGCACAGTAGTGCCACTTTGTGCATCATGAGTGATCAGCGACACTAACGGAGAATGGGTTGTCACAGGGGAGGAATTTGCTCAGTGATTGCCAGTTCTCTGGGAGTATTACACTAACTGCTGGCTTTTGCATTCCTGTGTAAAGTGAACCCTAATTAATCCAGCCGTGAAAGTCCTGCTTCATCTTCTGAAACCAGCTCATTATGAAAAATGTAAACAGCTCTCTCAAAGCACTCTGTGTGCATATTAATTTCTGCTCTAATGATGCTTATTGTCTGATTGACTTAGCTTTGTCTTACGTTTAGCTATAAATGCACTATTTCTAGTGTTGTTCCATCATCATCTTTAGCATTCAAATTGGTGTTTCCTAATAACCTGCCTTAAAATAAACCTTCATTTTAGTACTTCAACCAATTGGCAGCTCTCTGATATGCTCCAAAATGATCACTTTAATACTGGTGTGGAGTAATAGTAATCCTCCCATGGGCATGCAGTACAGCAAGGATGTGGCAGCAGCTCCCAGGGGCAGGAATCAACGGCCTCAGGGAAGACTCAAAGAGCAATTTATTTCTTCATTGTTGTATATCATTAGATTAAGTCGTCTTTCTAATAGAAATCATGCCTAGGAAGCAACTTTAATGGAATCAATGCCAAATTGTCCTTGGTGCCTCCAAACTCCTTGAGGATGTTGAATCCATGTCTCCATGAGAATTAAAGCCCTTAGGAAGAGTGTGGGCTTTTTCCCCTTTTGCCTGTAAAGGGCTGAGAACACAAGGTATTTATCAGTGCAAGTCAGGATACACCATCCTTTTATACACATTTGGTGGATCTCCTTTCTACCCTGTGAAGTAGGTCCATTCCACTGCACAGTCATGTAAAAAAATTCGTAAATGGAAGGCATGGGAACAGGTACATCGTCTCTTTCCAAAGGAGTATATCCAATGTTTTGACTCTTTCATTCATTCTGGGATTATTCAGGAAAAATAAAATAAGAGAACAAGGATGCTGGAGGAAAGAAAATGCAGGCGGGAGAAGGAAGAGGAGGTACAAGGGAAAGCACTTCCCAGTTCCAGCATGAGCACTTGCCAAGGCTTTCATTTTGTGCCCATCCACTTGCTTTTTCCACACTCAAGGATGGAAGCCACTTTGATCTTCCTTCTCTCTTACCCATCTCTTCTAGAGCTTGTTTGTCCCCAAAATATGAAGGATCTTGATTCAGAGTGTTGCCAAGTAAATGCTGTGTTTTAGATCATTTTGATCTGCATTTAGCTGTATCTCATTAGAGAAGCATGTTTTGTTTAAGTAGAGATGAGGTTATTCATAATTAATTCAGTGCCACTTAGAGAAAAATCAATTGTAGGAACATTAAATTTTCATTAAACATGTTAAATACAACCTGACAGTCAGATGGTCTCCAGTCGTATGTGTTTCACTGCAATATTACTGTAAGTTACAGACTGAATGCAGGATTAGGTGGTAAAGAATACTTTGCATGGTTCAAGATAAAGGATAAAAGTGGGGCATTTTTCCATTAGCATTCACTCTGTAGGGATCCTCAATTACTTACAGGACCATCTGCACTTCTGGAGATACTGTGAGTTTGAAGTGAGTCGTGTGTGCAAGATGAGCAGATTGGAGCTGTCTGGGCAAAGAAAAATCAGACACAATTGTTTTTGTGGGAATATGACACATTTTTTAGCTCCTGTAGGCCTGGGAACATCACACACCGCAACTTTTTACAGTTCATTCTCTCTAATCCTCACCTTTTTCTGATGATTTCGACATGACTTCCATGTCTTCCTGTCCCATAACATTGATCTTGTTCCCCTCAACACAGAAATTTTTATCTGTTCTCATCCCAGACCTCTTTCTCATATTCTCACCAGTGTTTTTCCTCCACTCTCCCGTTTGCTACTGCTCTAACTCTCTGCTAACACACGCAGTCATCCAGTCCACAGTCCATACTTCCCCACAGCTATTACACAGCTCACAGTCCTGTGGGAGAGCCATCCTTAGCCCACACTTACCTGCACCCTGATCCAGCTCCAGAAATCTGAATATGCCCTGCCTTGCTCTCTTCCCAGCCTCTTCCTCCCTCCCATGCAAGTGCCCTTTCTTCCTCCTTCCTTCTGCCACTCCTTGCATTTCTGCCTGAATTCCAGGCTTCTCCTCTCCACTTCCCACCCCAATCCTTTTCTTTGCTCTTCTTGGACTCCAACTTGACCAAGTCTTTTATTTTTGCCAAAGAGCAAGCTGCAGGTAATCCTTTCTGCTAGGAAGTTATGATGAAGCTGCTCCTGGCTGTAGCAGGGGGTAGTAAAATTTCTTCCAAGCCCATAGCACAGAGGGCTGTGATAAAGCCATACCAAGAGTCTTTCAAATAGATCTTTATGGATGGAGCACCACCACCATTCAGCTTGTGCTGACTGATGTTCATGACATTCTCAGAATCTCACAGCTGGCCTTTCCAAGTTTAGCATGTAACAACAGCACGGCATGATCCTATTAATCTGAGTGCAAGGTTTACCTCAGCTCTTTCTGGTGATGTTTCATTTCTGGTTATCTATCACAACTAACTGACTGCTGCTCAGAATGGGATGTACATATGTGACACATCTTTCTCTGGTTCCTCTGATAAGTCAGTGTGTAGCAGTCAGTCGGGCACTGGTATGAGAAGAACCTGAATTTTATTTTACAGTTGCTGCCTGTCTTTTTTGTTCTGGTACATCTGTCTAAGCATAGAAAATTATACTGTAGAAGTACAGAAAATCTGATTAGATATATGACTGCTTTTTCTGGTGTCACAGATAACTACAGCAATGCAGCTATACCATATGATAGCATTTTTACCTTTTCCAGCCTTTGGAAGGCATCAGCTACTGCTCTTCAGAATCATTCTATGCTGGAGTTGGCTCTTGAATTCTATAGGAAAGAAAGGAAATGCACACGCTGTGCTGTTAGTACCTTGAGAGACTCGTCTGCCTGGATAGCATCAGGTAAAAATATTTGATCCTGATCCACCAAAATTAAACAGAAAATCTTAGTGTTATACAAAAGACCTCCACAGGCTTATGAAGAGTTGGGCTGTGGCTTCAGAATTCTTTGTATTTAACACCACTCTCGCTGTAAAATAAAAATGGGAAAATGACAAAACAGGTTGGATTCACAGACAAATCATCTTCAATTAACTTTGAAATATAAAAAGTTGCAGTTCAGATACAACAACGTTGTAATAAAAGGTGTTGATCATTGTGTTTTCCAAGGCTTCACCTTTAAAAAACATGAAAGTAATTTTCAAAAGAATGGTCTCTTGCACTGATACTTAAAACTTTTATGGAGCGAAAACATTTTATTTGTATGTGAATATTAGCATATTATCAAGATAAGTGGTCTGAGGAATTCAAACTAGATTATTGTTCTTATGATGGTGTTTACATCTACCTACCTGGCTCTGTCTCTTTGAGAAATTCTGAGTGCTGGTGAATGGTATATATTTTTCCATGCATTTCTAAGATGTTCCAAGTGTTCCTAAGAATTAACTGTTTCCACTGAGTAACAAACCTTTTAGTTTCACAGGCTCACTGGAAGTTAACAAACATCTGAAACCTGAGTGTCGAGTATTGCACTTAAAACCCTTTTCCCAGTGACTGCCCAGTGATGAGGGAGGCTGTGGACTCGTGTCCTTTCCCTGCTAAACACACTCTCAGCTGACCAACTGAGTAACACTGCTAATACACTATTGCTAGGAATGATTGCTTTTACACATTGAAAATAACTATTTTATGCAGTCACTAGTTTGAACAGATTTTTCAATTCAAGAATATGCTACTTTGGCTCCTCCAGACTGTTTTAATGCTGACCTCACTGGGGAGTTTCTAAATAGTTAAATGATTGGAAATTTAGGAAAGCAACAGAATTTCTGGCATCCTAGTGGCAATGAAGATATCACAGCAAGTTCAAGCATTATTACTTAAAAAAGATGTTGCCAACTTTTGATGGATGACATTTCAGAGCATAGGGTCATGTCACTTTATTTTTAAAGATAAAGAAAGGTGGGCTTGGTTCTTGTCCCCTTTTAGTTGTTGTTTAACAAATAAGCTCCTGGTCACATGCCCTAGTTTTCAGCATGTTTCTCTTTGCCTTGGTTAAGTGATGCATAGATAAAAGATGATTTCTTGCTTTTATCCAGAAAAATGCCAGTGCATGCAGTCCCCAGCAGAGAAGAACATCTCAGGACAGAGGAGGGAACAGTAGTGCTCTTCAGTGCCCTCCAATCAGCAGAGCCTTTGTAAGGATATCACTTTGTCTGCCACAATCTACACATGCAGAGTAGTTTACAACAGACTGTGGCTGCTTTTTTCCGTGTGATGAGAGGAACAGAGAGGTGCATTGCATCCATCTTCTGTTAACAGCACAGAACTGCTATTAGTCAAGTCTTCTGAATATTTTCTTTTTCCATGTGCCCGACAAGTTTTTACAAGACTCCTAATTAAGAACATATTTTCTCGGATTTCTATGGGCAGTGAGCAAAAACTGGGTGAAGGTTGTGAGATCTGGCTTATTGTGGATAATTTGCTATCCCACTTTCAAATATATACGTAAACTTTGCATATTTTGTAATGCTAAAGGTTGTTTTGATAATAAGAACGTTGGAGTTTTTTTTTGCTAAGACTAGACAGACATAAAGAGGGGCATTTTAGGCTGCTGCACCAGGTAAAATAACTTCATTTAGAGCAGACCAAGCCAAACAGCAGAACAGCTGAATACAGGACATGATTCTAGAATATACAAAATATGCTGGAGTAAATATCTTTCCGCACTGGTATGACATCAAATAAAAGTATAGTGACATTTCTTTAGATTTATTTATAATTTGAGTATATCCCAACCCATAAAATCATACATGGTGCCTGGATATTTTGAATTTAGCCTTTTGGCAATAGATCTAACTTAAGTACAATTGAAATGGGATTTTATTTGCTGCTTGCTAAATTGTGAACCATTTCAAGCTTTAGAGTGAGAGATATGTTCAAGAGAATATCTATGGTATAATTTCTTTGTTACCTTTACTTTATATTTACCACATAATGCTTACAACAAGCTCACAAATCCTTGGAAATGCATAGCTGTGGGAGCTTGAGGCAAATCCTTCATGGTAAAGACCACTCTCAAAGAAAGCAAATTACTACCACTAGGCTCATATTTATATATAGTGAGGGTGAGGATGTTTACCAGCTTGTGTGAAGCCCGTTGTGGGATTTTGCCCCAAATTTTAAAAGTGTAGGCACAATGGAGACCCATATGAACATTATCAGTAAGCAACTCAGGATAGCAGAAGATTTTAATTTAGTCTATTACTTTGTATTTCCCTGTCATGTGTATTTATAATTCATTCTTACTAGTTTCAGTCAGATTCATTGCAAAAACTTAGCTTTAATTTTTATATTAAATAGCTATAAATTCCTATGAAAAAATATTAGACTAAGATTTACAGAGGTGATCTGTATTTAAGAGTTTAAAACTTCTTACAAAGGCCACTTAAAAATTTGATACCCTAAGTTAAAAAATTCATTGTAGAAGTTAAACTTAAGACTTGCTCTAATACAGGAAACTGCAAGCATATTTTGTTCTTATTTTGTGTATTTGATGTTTATTATGTATAGTTATGAATATATCTGTCATCTCAGATCTCATACTAGCAACACTTTGTATTTTATGGTACGGATTTATGATACTTTTTTTCATGTCATAGTTTTGAGAAGCCCTAAATGGTTTGGAATATATGTTCCAGTGCTCCAGAAGTGCCTTTGTCATCTTCAGAGATTTCAAAATTGGAATAGTGCCAATGAGAAAGTTGGAGGGTGGAATAAGAAGTGGTTCTTGAGTCTTCTAGTTCCACTTGCTTTCCTTCCATTATATTGTTTTTCCTAGGTTTCAGATTACGTTTTTCATTTGAAGATAGTTGACTTCTCGGGATGAGAACCCAACGGGGTATTTTTGTGATTGTTTTTATTCTAACCATGGAAGATGGAAGGCTGGGATCTGGACCCTGTAGACTTTCAAATCCATCTCTTTCACTGTCCATTGCCTTTACTGTTTATTCTGACCTGTCCTATTGAAGCAAAGGTGCTATGGAAAATTCAGGAAGGATCCTTAAGACAAAAGGAAATCTACATCCCAGCAGGTAAAGTGGTTCTGAGGGAGTTATGGGCTTGATTTTTTTGTTTGTTTCCAGCACTATTATCTCTTTGGTAAAAAGCTCTGTCCATTACACAGATTGTATATCTCAGTCTTTGGAGCCCTGTATATCTCCTCTCTTGTGGTGAAGACCCTTATCCAGTAGGTCTATACTTTTTTCTTCCAGCTGCCTTTTCTATAGCAGTTATGATGAGGTCTGCCTCTGCTAGGGTGTGAGAGACTGAGTCTGAAAGTATGGATATCCCTTCACGTTTTCTTTCTGCATCCTGATGAGGAACAGAGGCATCCAGAGCCTATAGCTTGGGTATAAGCTATAAGGTGTAAGGTCCCAAACAAAACACATAGATATTGAGTGAACTTTGAAATCAAGAGGCCAGATGCAGTTAATACCACCTGATCAGTCTTTTTGTGTCACATTGCTCCTGAATATTTTGGGTGTTTTGGAGATTGTGTTTATTATTTCCTATATGTCAATTCCTGTTTAGAAGCTCAGACCAAACAGAAACTGGATAACCAGAAGAAAACATTTTTGAGGAGTGAAACACTGTCAAAACAATATTTTTCTTACTTGCACTAGATTGTAAAGTGTAATTACTGGCAATTTCTTAGCTTACCTTATTTGCCCCTCGATTTCATCGCATTCGAAAGCGCTGTTCTGAAGTTACAGCCTAGCTTTAATGCACAAAAATCCTTCTAATAAATTTCAGTCTTGTTTCAGATATTGCTACTGTGCTGGAACTGCTCTTGAGAGAGTTTGTAATGAGGATCTGTTGCTTCAAGCTAACTGAGAAGCTCCTTCTTTCATTGTCTTGATTTATCAGCAGCCTTTGATACTGTTGACGGTGGGGCCCTATTACATTGCCTTCAGCACCTCCTGGGTTTTCCAGGCTCCACGCTGACCTGTTTCACATCTTATTTAATGGAGCCCTGTCTCTACAGTTATATACTGCAGCTCTCTTGTCATACTGATGCCTTGAGCTGAGTTGTGCAATTGGATTTTGATGGTGCAATTTGCCATGACAGCACAGCAGTATAGTAAAATTCTCACTTTCGTTTGTTAATTTTTAATATGTAACACACACCAGGTGTGCAAGAGCGATAATCATTTGAGAAATTATGCAGCTGCTTGTTTATGGATCTGTATGATAATGTGATCTCTAACAATACCTGACACTTCCATGCAACTGACTTAGGTTCTAAGACCATATGGTGTTAAACTTGCAGGTCTCGTGTTGAGAAAAAGCTATTTTGAAACAATTTTAAAAGGTTGATTATATTACTACATGCGTTTTTTTCCTTCTCATTACCATGCCTTGAAAGAAAGGTGTTCTTCCTGTTAACAAGCAGTGTCTGTTACATACAGACTTTTCTATTTGCATCATTCATTGATTTTCATGTGGAGCCAGTAACTTGGCAACGGAGCTCGGACATCAGAAAGGTAAATGCAGAAAACATCACAAAGTGAAAGTTTGCTCTCTGTCTCTGCTTCTTACATTCATAGGCCAGAGACACCTTTCTTTCTAGTCTGGATTTCCTGGAGTTCATGCATTTCAGGCTGTCCTGTGCAACAGAGCAGATATACCTCCTCTCTGCTGCAGGGCTTTTTCCAAAATGACAAAAAAATACATTTGGGATCCTCCTCATGATTTATATGGAAGTTTCTGTGGTGCGTGAAGAATAGCCTTCATTTGTAATGCCAGCTTCAGACCTTCTTTACATGTTTTTTTTTTTCCATATAAAGTCTAATCTCTAACCTAATGGGGTATTATGACCAGGAAGCAAGATGTCTACTTGTAATAACATGGTAAAATTTCCTACTGCATGGTTTTCTGATGGCTTCTTACAATTTTTCTTTGCTAGTTTAAAAGCCAGTGCTTGTGGCAGTGGAAGGCTGCTTTCAGTGGACCAATAGGTATGCCTGCACTGCTAAATAAAAGTGCCAGCTAGTAAGCCCAAGCTCTGGGTCCCAGATCACTTTCTGCTTAAGTGTTAGCATTTCTGAGCTGGAGCTTGGCTGCCCACTCCTGGGAAGGGATGGACACAGGGGCAGGTGCTGCAGACCCAGCCACCCAGTGCCAGCAGCCTCAAGGCCAGTGCATGGTTATCATTTATGCTTTGTTCATTTTAGACACAACTAATGAATCTGCATCTTACTGGAAAAAAGCCTGAGGTCGCAGCTGGTAGCTGCTACCAGAGAAAGCCAAAGGCAGCTTGGGGTTAGTAACTGGAAACTTGCTGATTCAGACCCATGTCTCTGTTAAAAATAAAAATTAAAAAAAAGAGCAGATTAGGGTGTATTTCTGCAGCACTGGCAATTGCATTTGGTTTTATCTGAGCTGGAGAAGGTGTAAATAAATGACACCTGCCAGCCTTCTCTGTAATGACCTTTGCATCCCTGTGCAGAGCTTCCACCCTGGTTCCTCACCCTCAGCTGGGCTAACTAAGCAACTGCTCAGCTTATTGCAAATTATCCAAGATTTCTATTTCTTTGGGATCCTTCTTATATCACTCTGACCTTCAGCATGCTAGGACATTATCAACATCAGGTTTTTTTCCATATTAGAGATGCACTTACAGGATGAAATTCGGAGAGATTTGTTAAGGTATGTAGCTCCAATGTTTTGGTTCAGCCTCATTTCTGCTGCATTATACTTTGCGCTTTCCATTAGGTGAAGTGTAATTTAAAAATGTGGGAAGAAGCCCCTTTTGAAAGCACTTGCTATCATCTTTGCATGGCCTTCACTTCCAAATGTGGCAAAGTAAGGCAACGTGGAATCCATTCATTAAATGACACATTAAGCAGCCAATGCCTTTCTCTATATTGCCTGCAATAAAATATATTCAAAGCACTTCATATTTCATTAAAATTATCAGTGAAATGATTTTCATCTAATGTTATTTCTGCTTTTAATAAAAAGGCCCTGCAAAATGAATAACTGAACATTTTTCCTTCCTTTCTTTCTCTTTTTACAATTATGATACTGAAAATATCCCACAAGTGAGGGAATGACCCATAAATTGAGTTATGAAGGTCATATTCTGTGAAGAGCAGATATTTTCCATATATCTTTAAAGGCACAATCATTGGGTATAAGCTGGTTTAGTCCAAAATGAATCTTAAACTGTTCTCTGAGCATGATATAACTGTTTACAGTTGACCATGCTGACTTTGAAGTGCATGTTTCAAATACTTGTATGTAGTCAATTGTTGTTCTTTTTGCATGCACTGTGGCCATCTAACATTGTAACAATAGGTTTTGCAAAATTGTCAAGTTTAAAGCAGCCTTGAAAGCTTTTTTTTTTTTGAAAGTCAGAGCTGTGACAATTAGATTATTTCACTGTGATGCTGTTCATTGTTTACTGATTAGAGACTTTGAAATCAGAGAAATTGTTAAATCTGAAATGGTCATATAGGAAAAAAAGACTTCACAGACTGAATAATTATATTTCTTTTGATCTTAGGCTTATTGTGAACATAGATAAATGTAAGCTTTGCTGCAGGTATCTCAAATGGGTGTCAGATGCCCTGGAAATCTTGCAAGTAGGCATATAGATCACCCAGGGGTTACAAAGGATAACAAATCTATGGGGTTAGAAGAAATAATCTGTATTTCTAGAAACAAAGATAATTCATATAACTGCATTTAAAATAATTATACAACACATAAAAACAATGGTTTCCATTTAAGCAGTTAAGTAAGAGATGTTTTTATGATTACAAAAGAGGTACTTTGGAAGTTCTTTCCCTTTCAATAAGGCAGTTAGTTGTCATTCTCTCTAATTTTGAATGTTAATGTAATAAGAACAGGTCACATCATAGAAAGGTAGTTATGAGAAAGTGTTTGCCCTGAAGCAGATCAACAAGGATTAATATAAAGCACTCAGGTTTATCACATAATAATGTGCTATTTTTTAACAGCTTTAATATGATCTGTAATTATAAGTGTCCCATCTGCAGAATTAGGAAAGAATACTGAGATAAAGAGAGAAAAGAAATTAAAGTTGGGTCAAGGAATTAAAAAAGAAGAAGCAAAGAACAGGCAATTATTTCTTTGCACTACAATTTGGAAAGCCACAGCTATATGCCATTCCAGACTTCTGTGAAGAAAAGCAGACAATGAAGTACAAAGCTGAAGTAGTACAGAGGAATTCATGCACTGGAGAAAATCATACAATGAGATAAATTATTTGTTGGCTTCTTCTTTTAATGACCAGAAACTAAATCTGTCTTGAACGGTCTTCCTGAGCTAAAAGGTGATCTTCTCCACGTGCTAGGATTTAGAACAGCAGCACTCCAGGGTCTGTGAGGCTGATGAGCCTCACACTTAAGCTGCCTGGTTTGTTCTGTTTGAATGCAGTTTATCAGATTTTTTGCAGGCCACCCTAATTCCTTTCTCTTAGATCAGCCTGCTTAGCTTCTGCACCTCACGTGCTGCAGGTGTCCCCTTAGAGATACCAGGGCTCCAGCCTCATCAGTGGCCTGCCGAGACCTTTATCAGCTGCAGGCAGAGAGATTTCTGATTGGATTAAAGATTGATTGTACACTAATCACAACACCTAGACAGGCAAACAGGCAGCTTGTGGTCAATGGAATCTTGTAATCAGTGCTGGGATAATAACATGCATGCAGCTGCGACTGTTGAACAGCAGGTTTCAACACAAAACCTCTACACTCAGAAAAAAAGACCATTTACATCTTAGACATCTTTGAGGAGAAATGGATAGTCAATTTTCCAGCAGGAACATTAGTTTAAAGTATTTCCCAAACCATTAAACCTGCTATTCTAATAGTGTAAGCACCTTCATTTCCGGAAGCTATCTGTAAAGGTCTTCGCAAAAGGTCCACAAAAATAGCAGCAGCCCACTGGCTGCAGGTTTGTAACAGCCTCAGAGGTGTTCAACATTTGCCAGTTTCCAGCTATATCAGCCAAACGCTACAATGAAGTTTTACTTATCTTGGATCAACTCAATCCTCACTTTTGAGAACAGCAAATCTCCTTGAGGTGAATTTGCCCCTGACGCCTCAGCTCATTGTGGGATGCAGCCCTTGCGTAAGTGCACAGGTGAGATAAACAGAACCACAGAGCAAATCGTCTCTGGGGCTGATTTAAGCAGACATGTGTTTGTATGCCTCTGAAAAAGAAATCACTGCACACATAAACACATCCCTCCAGAAAATAGATGGTTCTGCAGCTGAGAAAGTGTGCTGGCAGCTCGCTGTTTGAGCGTGGGGAGCAGTGACGGATGAGTAGCCGCTGGAATTGTCACTTTATGCCATTAAAATCACAGGTCCAAATATGTTTTGACATTACTTCTTGCACAGATGTTCTGTTTTGGAGGACAAAGGTTTCCTTGCTTTTTGAGGGCAGCGGGGGTGAGAAGGAAAGAATCACCTAGTTTTCTCTCTGTTCCTGGCTGGATTTTTCACAGAACAGTTATTCAACAAATATGAGAATCAGGAGCCACTTTTGGAAGACACTGCCCTGCTCATATATATTTTACAAATGCACTGGTAAACAAAACACTTTTCTTTCTTTTTTTTTTCCCCAAAGATGAGAAAAATTACATCTTCTTTAAGGATTCTGGCAGCATTAATCAATGCATAGTCTCAAACATATGAGGTGTTTTAGGATTTTGTCAGCAAACAGTAATGGGGACATGGGCAACTGGATGGCATTTCTAGAGATCACTTTTTTCTTTCAACTGCTGTGTGTTAAACAGAGCCATGCTTCAAATTACATGCATTTGAAAACACCAGCTAGCACTGTAAAGATTTTCCCCTGCTTCAAAGCCAAACAGAACTGCATGTAGAAAAAGGTATGACAACTCATAGCATGGCTTTTTCTTACCTGTCTATTTAGGAGAACCATCTGATTTTTCAAGAAATTGCACAAGAATAAGTTTGGTTGGGAGGCTGGGCAGCCACACCACTGTAATACAGTAGGATAGCAAATGTGTGAGAACATTCACACTTCCAGTGTGGAGCAGTAAAATATATTTCAGCATTTTCTTTAACGTGTAAACATGTGCAGATAATGATTATCTTGTGCTCTCAGTTTGCAAGCTATAATTACAATACCTGAAAAAAGGCCACAGTGAATAGAATCCTAATCACTGAGAGAGGCTGCTACCTAGAAGAAATTCAAGCAATATTTATTTAATTTTTAAAATTGAGCATTTCTTTAGAAATTTATGGTATGAATAAAATGCAGAGCTAAGGGATACTCTATTTGCAATTTCTCACTATGGAATAGAAAGCTTTTTAAAATTTGTCAAAAACATTTAACACTTAGGTTAAACTAAAGAACCATTGATTTTTCTTTTTTTTTTTTTTACACCTGCTTTTAGTAACTATTGGGCTTAAGTAATTCTTGTGAGTAAAAATTGTGGACCTCAGACTTGACAGTAGGTTTTGTTGCAATCAGATTTTTTTTTTTACTGCAGGAAGACTGCATGCAGAGCCACCATAAATATTGTATTATTTCAAGACTCAGAATTTTACTTTTTCTAGGTATTGATGGGTGAATTATCCAAGGTCTGCAAATCTTAAAAATACTTAACAGTTCTAGCTGTTAGTATCTACATGTAAACACTGTCTATGAAATTTTCCATTTTCTCCTCACTTAGAGCATTAATGAGCAACTACAAACTAACATTTTGCTGTGCAGAAAAACTTCTGAAGTAGAATACTTTGCATTTTATTTTGCAGGGGTAAATGTTACTGAGCAGGTGGAGTCCTCTTTCTACTGTCTTAATGAACAAGAGAGCAAAGGGGTTAAAGTGTAGTTGCTACATCCACTGTTTCTGAGAGTGGACTGTGGCTCAGTGTTATCAAATGCAACTTAATGAACTTGATGATTGAGTGGCATAATTGGTCTGACTGTAACCAACAGTACTTCTATATTTATACTGTGATGGTGAGAAACCTGTAGTTTTTATAATGTCCATCCATTAGAAATGCAAGTTTTAGATCAGTACATCTCTCCTTCCTTCCACTTTACATGCTCACTGTAGGAGGGTTGGATTAGACAACCTTTAAGGGTCCCTTCCCACCCTGAACTTCCTATGATTCTATGATTCCTTCCAAAATGGGAGGGATGACTTTCCCTCTGAAATGCAAAATTTCTTTCATCCAGTTCCCTGTAAGGAGCTCTGCAGGGAAGAATAAAACTTCCATTGGGACCAAAGGCAGAGAGAAGTGACATCTCCTTTTCCCACATGGTGTTCCAGGTATATTTGAGGACCAGGGCTTCCTTCCCCAGGACCATGGAGACAAAGGCAGAGAGTGTAGAGAGGAGATGACAGAGTACCAGGAGACTTCCTGAAGAGAATGGCAGAAAAGAAAGGTGTTAAGCACATCCTCTGCTTCATAAATGACAGCATAACAGAACTGAAAATCCAGAAATTACCAGAGATATTAAATCTATGCTGAAATATTTGAAGCCATACATGGTTACTACATAGAAGGTAATATATCTAATAAGAATATGTGGAAATGCAAAATCTTGTAATTTCACTTTCCTTTTTTTTTTTTTTTTTTTTTGGCTTTTGGAAAGAAAAAAAATTCTTTGCATTGGTTTCAGATCTGGACGTAATCTCCAAAGCAAAAAGAGATATTGGTTTTGAAAATTAAAAGAATTGACTTTTCCTTTGGCATCTTGAAAAGCCTGCATAAGTTTGTTCATATTCTGATTATCTTATCCATCTCTGTCTCCCTTGAACTAACTATTCTTATATTATATTGTTCTATTCTCTTAAATCCCAAATCGAAGCTTGAAATTAAGTTAATATTATTCATCCTCCTCATGATTCAAATACTGTCAGCACAACTATTGCAGACTTTAGTAAAATCAGTGAAAATCAAACTTGTTGTCCAGTTTGCCTTCTACCCAAAAGCCATAAATATGTATGACCTTCCAAACATCTATAAATAAGGACAGTTTCACTCTAAACTATATAATAGCATACATACATCCCATGTTTGCCCAGGTTGCTCATACCAATATTAAGTTCTAATCAATCCCATTGGGTAATTTCAAAAAAAATCTAATGAAATTCTATATAGAACATTCCCATTAAAATCTCATCTCCTGAACAGAAACATCTCTGATTGAAATCTACATTAAATTCCTTTACCCAGGCTGATTTACCCAGTACTGATTTAAAACACGACCTGTCTATTTACCCTCATTTAGTTACAGATTGCCATAAAGTAATTCATATTTAGCACTTTAACTCAAGTTAAGGGGGAAAGGGAAAGTTGGAAGTCAGCATAAGGTATGAATATATGTGATAAAAATTCTGCGGCAATGATCATTGCCTTCTAATAGAGTCATTGAAGGTTACGGTAAAGGTTGTCAAAAAGAGAAAAGTTCCCCATCATTTAATGTTCTGCTGATGAAATGACAAAGTAATAATTACACTTGGTGTTGTGAAATTGGTATGAAGTTGGAGAAAGAATGATAGGGAAGGTGTTCTTCCAAGGAATAAAATACTCATTTCACTGCTAAAGATGGAAGAGCAAAGGCTTTCAACTCGGTGCATGCTGGAAGTGAAGTGGCCTCGAAGGCATGAACCCAGCAAGGAATAAAATTGAAGCCAAAAAGGAAGTGTGCTAACAAGTCCTGAGAAATCAGGGGAAATTCCTGAAGTGATATGGTGAGTGAGTGAGAAAAGAGCTCCATCAAATATAAGTGGAAAAAGTCTGAGTAAGGAAAGGCAGTATTTATGAAGGGAAAAAAAGGGAAGTTCCAAGGGTAAAATGAAGTTTGGCCCTAGGGTGATATCCTAAAAAGCAAAGTCATAATATCTGCAGGTTTGGACTTGAAGCGGGTTAACTGAATAAAACCCTGAATGCACTTCTGTTAAAAAGTATGTAGCACAATATACTTAGTAAATACAATGGTGAATAATTTATAGGTTCATTTGTTTCTTTTATATCTGAATGCAGTTTCTCTAAGCAAGTCACCAATGGTCATGGCTTTTTTAATAAAGAATTTTCTAGAATGAACACCTTGTAAAGAGTTTAGAAATGTTTTTTTTTCTCGGGAAGAAAAGAAAAAAAAAAATCAAGTCCAGTTGCAGCCTGTTATCCATCTTATTTCAGACAGTTAATGTTGCTTGATTATAAACCATAGACCTGACAGCAGAATAGAATTTGATCCAAGGGAGACTAAGCCCAACTGGGAAAATATCTTTTATAATTCTCAATAAGAACTTTCACTGGAAACAGAGTGCTTGGGGTAGGTAGTATAGAAAAAAGAAAAAGCAGGATGCTGTTTCAAAATAAAATCAAAATATATTGTAAAGAAACAATAATGCCATAGGGATTTTTTGCTCAGTAGAACTGCTGGGGGTGTTGCAGACAAGAGGATCTAGTATATGGATTTGTTTCTTAGTCTATTTGTTTGTTGTTAAGATGAAAAATCTATTTACATCCCTTAAGTCTTCAAAGAAAACCCTTCTTCCAGAATTCTTAGAGAATGTCAGAAACAGAGCTCCATAGCATAGTACAGGCATTGTAGAAGTCAAATAAATTTCTTTCCAATCTCTAAACATAAGTGACATTAACTTTCTGAGTTACACGCAGTAATCCCAGCTGTTTTGCAATGAGGCACGTGAGGTACGAGCTCACCGGGGTGATCCCAGTGCTGTTGAGCTGCTACATTATGAAAGACTTCTCCCAGCTAGAATACCAAACTGAAGAGCTTCTTCTTGGATAGAGTCTGTTCCCACACTAGATAAACAATTTTGAGAAATAAGTGGTTTATTTTCTAGTTTAGTGATAAAATGGAGACAAGTTTACTTTTTTTATTTATAAAAAAAAAAGACTGCAAGTGTTCAATGTTATAATTTTCAGTATTATCTCTTGCATTGGAAATAAGCATAGATGACTAGGGGATTTTTTTAAGATTAAGTTAATTTCCTAGTGCAGTCTGGTATGATTGTAACTTGAGAATCCACAATGGTCATCAATAAATACATGGAACAATTAAAGGCAATAGAAAAATTTAATTATAGAGGCCCAGAACATGAACTATATAGTGTTTACTGGATTCGGACTATGATGCTTACACAGCAAGCATAGCTGACAAATTAATCTAGGTTTTTCTTCTTTGCTTTTTTTTAAAGCAGCTATGACACTTAATTATGTACCATTTCCTCTCTTCACTGCTGTCATAAATATTGTTACTTGTCCTACAGGATGTCATGGTTGTGCCTTACTAAGCAATCTCTGACATTAATGGAAAGAATCTAAATAAACATATAGGTTGCATGGAAATTAATGTGTATATAATCATGCAGCAAATGACAGTCCTCCTTATCAACAGCATCTTGAGATTATTGCTGTGTTTCAGTGAAAGAGCCAGCTTCTACTAATTTGGCATCCTATTCTGCAGTTACTCCTATTTGCCTGTATGTTTTGGTCCAAAGAAACCCACTGAAGTCAGAAAGGTTTTTTACATATAAAAACGTATGTTAAAGGACTGGGATCCTTTAATCTATATTATATAGGGTATATTTTAAAGGACTGGAGTCTTGCAGAACTAGTGGACCTGTTTCTGTGGAAAATGATGCCCTAGTTCTTGTGATGCAGGAACAAGCCCTTCTGCAAAGGTGTCTGCTCGTGCGTAAATGAAGATAATGTTATTTATGTCTGTTGGTGAGTGTGACTCAGCTGATGATCCTGTGTTACAGGCAACAAGTTTCTGCCTGTTCAGTCCCTGTTAGGTTCAAGTGACTGCTCAATTCCCACCAGTTCCTGACAAAGCCTGCTCCCTTCCTGTGCCTTTCGAGTGCTCAGCAGCAGGCACGAGATGAAACCCTGACTCCACTTCTTCTGCCCGCAGGGCACAAAAGAGAGCTCACACATTGAGCCACCAGGCTCCAATTGATCATCTGTGTGAATTCCCATGTCTCCTACATGAATTCCCCTTTCTGGTCCCATTAAGAAAGGAGCAATAGCCCAGCAGTAAATAGTGCTGCACATATAACCTTAACCTAATCAAATGCTAGGGGAACTAAAGGACCTTCAGAGGACTTTGATTCAGGATTGTGCTTTTGTTGTAAATGAGCCATCTTGGGCTCCAGAACTGGTTTTGTGTAAAAATCTCAAGATATTAAGCCTCTCACTCAGCTCCTTCCTCCTGAGACAGATCTCTAATGCTGAAGTATTAACTGGTAGAAAAGATGTATTGACTGCTCTTCTCTCAGCCCGTTCTTTCAATAAAAGTTTTGCCCATTGAAATGTAACTGGAAACACTTCAAACGTTATATCATATCATGGGATCTAGACCTGATGTCTGATGCTTCATAGTTCTTTCTCTGCATTGAATCAATGCTAATACTTCCATTCTTTCAATGTCAGAAAATATATAGTTTTAGAAATAGAACTATATGATGTGGTAATCCCATCTCCAAATAATGAGCTGACTACAGAAGTCTTAAAACCACTCATCAAGGAGCCTTTAGAATTGTACAACCATGAAAAAGGCAGAAAACTCATGGGGAGCTGTGAGGGGAATTAACTAAGTGATTCCTTGGATTATGACATTCTTTGACTACTGTATTAATTGATCATTTTTTTCAACTGAGTGAACTTCCTCTCTAGAAGAAAATGGCATGGGCCATAAATAAGAATTATTTCTACTCAAAATCTGGACATCTGTATGCCAGGACAAACACAGACCTGTAATCTTGCAGACTGGCAAAATCAGTTGAATGTACTTAATTTGATTTTGGGCATCTCAGACTCCAATGAACTGATTCCTAATAGCAATGGATTTTATAAACAACCCAATACATAGGGTTTATGATGTTGTTTTAAAAAACAAGACAATTTGAAGGAATCCTTTCCTTGGAAAAATTTGGATGTGTTTCTCTAAAATCAGAACCTGGCCTTTATCTTTCCTGCCCTACCATATATTATCCCTACTTAAAACTGGTGGAGGAAGACACATACAGAAATAAGGCTGTAAGGAGTAGGACATTGTATTGGATTGGTTGCTGTAATGAAATGGAATTTCAAAAACAAGCATTCAATATTATCATTTTCAATTGAATGCATGAATTTAACAAGATAATCAGATTTTATCAAAGAATAAAAGTAGTTTTATAATACAGGCATCTATTTTTTTTAATGTGATAATTATAAATTAAAAGCCACCAATAAAGACTTGGAAAATTGAAGTGCAATGGTGGAACTTCAATATCGGAGCCCACCATGTGACACAGGTAATCCTTCTTGGTTTTGATGCATTGTGCAGCCATCAAACATAGCAAAAATTTGATTTCCTTGGGGTCTGTGACTCATGGTCAAAAATATACTCTCCTGTGCAATAAAAAGCTCATACTGCTGGCCTTTTGCTTGCTAACACAGTAATAAAGTCTTTGAGCCATAGTGGCCACCTTTTCCCATAAAATATGTAGGTATAGAATATCTTTGAAATCTCTGCCTATTAGCTTTGGCTGAAATTGGCCAAAGAATTCCAGAAGTTTTAAAGGTGACAGTTAGAGGAGTAAATACATACATAATACTCAGGAAACTGGGTGGAAGAAATGATGGCCCAAAATAGACTGGGTCATACAAGAACGAGATGAAGTTTGTGCCACTGTCAATGACTACATAAATTTAGTGATATGATTCACACTGACACATTTTATATTTGTACTGGTGATTTTTGCTGACATTTAACTCAAATGTGTAGCTCCATAGAGGCAAAGAAAACTTGCACATGAAGAATAGTGAAATCCAGATTATTTTTTTAATGCTGAGTGATAAGTCTGAACTACTTATTTTACTGTTAAGGATTTGGCATGATCAAATTCTATGTGATAAATCTATCTCCCAGACAAAATCCGTCACTGGGACAAATTCCTCTTTACTTTGAACTCATAGTTTTATTTATGGCTATAATTTGATCAATGTTTTGAATAGGAGGCTTTATACTCTGTCTGTTATGCCAAAAAAAAATAGAACATGATTTCACTGTGTGATGCATGTGAGGAGCTAATACCAAATGCTGCCATCTATTACTCAAACACAGCTCTGCTCACTGAAATTCATATGTGTAAATTTAGTGTGTAGTTCCATTTCACTTCTGAGGTATACTGCTGCCAAAAGGGGCTGCTGATCCACTCCCTGCTAGTCACACACTCCTCTTGTCCTTGCATTGGATGCAGAAATTAGAAGACTGCAGGATGGAACAGAAATATATGTGTCACAGGTTACTTTTCTGTCATTTAAGCCAGTCAGCCTCTCCTACATCATACTAAATGTTGCTTTCTGGCAAAACCCCTCAATACTTCACTGAAAGTAACATGTAACTGGGAGCTGGAAAATAAGAATAAATTCTTTCTGTTCATGTTTTCAGAAGATAAAGTAAGGGGGAGTATCTTCTTAAACTGCCCAAATATGAGACAATTGCAATTCCTATATCTGAGATCTGACATGTTTTCAGCTTGTCCTGTCAGACCTTTATGACTTTCCAGAGGGTATCTGTCTTGGTGTGGCTCTGTCCATATTGAAAAAAACCCCTACCATGGCAGGTGTGGAGATGTGGCTGGGTCTGTACATAAGCAAAGCAAATAATTGTGTATTGCAACAAAATATTTGGAGAAAAGGGATAAGTTGTAGCTTCAGAGACAGAATTTCCCAGACATATTTCTAAGGGATTTTAATCCCCACAAGTTTTAATGAGGTCAGTAACAGATATTGAGAATTATCATGTGCTGTTGAGTTTTAAAAAAATGTAGAAGCATCTACACGGTGATACATCAAGGCACGTTAAATTCACCACATGGCTGAGTTTTTTGTGTTTGTTTGTTTGCTTGGGGTTTTTCTCCTGGAATTCAAAGGCAGATTGTGTACTGTTCACTTTTGTAACTGAGATGAAAGAAGATGAAATGTAATATTGGCTTAGGATCTATCCAAGACTCAGTCTGGTGGCAGCAGCACTGAGAAGGTGTTGTTGTGTGTCTGCCCAGTTCTGATATTCTTCTAAGTATCTTTATTGGAGAATATATAAAAAGAGTTGTAGGAAATCCATACTGAATAACAAAGAGCCCTTGAAAAAGGAGTGGGGGTCAGAACTAAGAATTGATACAAAAATGCATGACAACAAATGAAGAAAAGGACAGAAGGGATGTTCAAAAGAAGGAATCAGCAGAGTATCCCTGGCTACACAGCACTGCCTGAGAGCATCTGAGGATCCTGTGGGTGCCGCCCAACAGAGATATGCAAAGAGCTATGATATCATTGAGGACCAGAATTAGACTGAAACCTCCCTATTAAGTTCCCTCCTCATGGCTACAGATGGAAGGAGATAAAAGAGAGAAGTCCTTTGCTTTTCTGGGAGAATCTGTAAGCAGAAAGCTGCAGCAGTAAGTTCGTCCAGAATATCAGAGCATCCAGAGAAGATGGAAAAGGGCTGAAGTCTGGGGCAGGGAACCTAAGTAAGTAAAATTTCCTCTTGCTACAAGATGGAGCAGAAAAGTGTAATGAATTTAAACTGACCCATGGGAACATTTTCCAATGGAAGTCTCTAGAATTAAAACAGAATAAAATCTATCCAAGGAGGACTTTTCTAGCCCTTTTGGTAATAATACCTTGCTTTTTGGTGCTTAGATGGGTCAGAAAGCTGTGAAAATTGAGAGTGTGACTGATGCATTCAAAATGCAGCCTGGAGTTATCTGGCTGGACAGCGTTTCTCTCTCTGCTAATTGCTGGTGTGACCATATGGGATCATATTAGAGTGGTCTCTGTTGGATTGGGAACTAGGAGTAAATGAAGGCTTCTCTTCCACAGAAGAGAATCATTTGCCAGTCATGGTCTGAAACAGGACATATTTTGCAGGTGACACACTATGACAGTTCCCCTTTTAAGCAAGAGAAAAACTCAGAATGTATCTGACTGGTTGCCTCCTGGGCTACTCATATCACAGCACAAATCATAGGAGTGTCCAAAGTGCATTACAGCTCTCTAAATGCCATTTAAATAAAACAGTCACAGTGTTGCAACATCTCCTACTAAAAGCAAGCCTTGGGTTAAAATGGTTGTTCCTAGCAAGTTCTTGTTTGCTGACATTTGATAGAAAATGGAGCATGTGATGATGTTTATTTCTTTTTAAGACAACTCTGTTGCAGACTTGAGTTGTTGAAGTCACAAATCACCAAGTAAATAAGTCAGGAGAATGTCAACTATACAGAGACAAAGCCACGTGTGTAGGCTGCCGTTAGCTTTATCATTAGTTTGATATTTATCAGAAGTCAAAGCAACCTCATTACAAACATGGTAGTAGCCAATAAAGCACAAGTACAGCTGTTAGTGAAAGTACAGATTTTTCACTCTTTGAAACATTAACTGAATGTAACAAATAATTTTCAACTTCAAATGAAACTCTTTTTACAAAGTCTCATGATAAAAAACTATAATTGCCTTATGGTTATAAAATTCCTCACTAGCTTACTGAATAATAATTTCCATAGACATTTCAGCAAGGGGTTATATCCCAGTTGAACCCTGGAGTAGATGACCTTGTAGTGAAAACCATCAATAACAATGTCACATAGAATTTTTTTCCTCACAGTTCCTCACAGCAATGATTTGGGAATGAGAACCATCTTGCAGTGATGTTGCAGCATTGAGGACCTGTGTGTTGAGGAATACATTTGGTGCAGGGAGCTCCATGTGCAGCTGCAGTGGAGCTGCACGTTGAGCTCTGGGTGGCATGTCCCAAGGCAAGAGGCCATGAACTGCTGTCCCTTGCACAACAAAGGGCACAGGGACCTGTGGCCAGCCAGGTGAGGGACACCCAGGGATGCAGCAGGAGCTGGGGAGCCCACTCTCTAACATATTTAGACTGTAAGGGAATAAAACCCCAGGGGTTCCTTGGCTTAAGTTCCTCCCCGGAGGCACCAGCTTGAGCTGTTATTCAGCTGATGCATCATGATTAAATTATTTTAAGGATCTAGACATCGAAGACTGCAATGGGAAACCTGGAACTGAGCCAGTAAGGAAACCTTCTGCAAGAGAGTGTGGGGGGATGGCTGCAAAGGGACCTCAGTCTTAGCTTGAGGGGGTGAGAGTGTGACTGTCAGAGTTGCTCCCAGATGGTCAAACAGGGAACTTTCCTTAACATTTACTCTTGATCATGCATGTAAAATAAACATGCTACTCGATTTTTTGATCCCAGTTTTAAAGCAACTCTTTGGTGGCACCTTCTGCGGCTTTTTTAATTTCCTTTTCAAGATTCCTTCTATAACCTCTCAAGGAAGATTACTTAGAAAATTATTTTCCTTCAAATAAAGCAACACCTTTTGTTAGACATGTAGTGAATTTAGACCCTGTGTGCATCCACATTGCTAAGCATGTGTTGTGAAAAGAGCCCTCAGCAGTGTACCAGTTTTCTGGGTCTTGTCAGCTGTGTGATACACCATCACACTCTGGGAAAAACAGTTGTATAATTTTGTTCAGAAAAAGTCTTCAGGGATATTTCATATAAAGAGATTTTATTCACTGACTATGATATGAGTCAAAATCTCTTAGACTTGTTACCATAGCTATTCTTGACTGCTACTGCTGGTATTTTCTATACATATAAAATGTACTTTCGTTCAGAATTCAGGGATGAATTCTTGTAAAAAGCTTCAATAAATGAAAGAAATACATTTCCTGCCTTTACATATAATTATGCAAAATAAGGATCTTCAATTTTAAACTTACTCTTCATTCTAGCACAGAAAATATGCTTTAAGAAAGGGTAGATTATATCATCAGTTGGAGTACTGCTGTATAACTAAGGATAAAAATTGGGGTTTGAAAAGATGTCTATCATTTATTGAAAAAGCAGGGATGTACAGGGACTCAGTCTATTAAAAATTTCTGTAGATAGTGTTATTCTATGCTTGTAGCGAACTCAAGTTTTTGCTGCCACTCCCACACCTCTAAACCAGGAACAAGCAGGAATATGGAGAGATTCCAATGATTGGCTGGCAAAAGGAAGCAGAACTGCCCCGACAGTCTGCAGCTTCATGAACAGTTTGCAGGGGAAGTTCCTCCATCAGGTATTACTTATTGAGGTCTTAAGATAAGTATATATCAGGATAAAATACTTGCAATACGAACAAGAGAGAAAACTTAAACTTTAAAAATAGAGTTTGGGTTTAATTTAGACAAGAGGGAAAGTGGGTTAGAAGAGCATATATGTTAAAACAAATGCAAGGATCTGTCAAGTCAGTTAATATTGTCCTTAAGGTTGCCACTACTGAGACTCAGTCTGAAAGATTACAGTGCTTATTGTCCAACAAAATTAGGAAGAAGCCTCCTATACTTACTATAATCAAATACGAGCATCAATGTACATTTTAGAATGAGTGCTGATGTCTTTCTCCTGGTCTCTGACTGGGACTGGTGCTGTTTAACAACTTTGTCAGGAACACGGACTGTGGGATTAAGTTCAACCTCAGCAAGTTTTCCGAGGACACCAAGCTGAGAGGTTCAGTCAACACACTGGAGGAAAGGAATGCCATCCAGAGGGACCTGCACAGGCTGGAGAGGTGGGCACATGTGAGCCCCTTAAAGTTCAACATGGCCAAGTGCAAGGTCCTGTACCTGTGTTGGGGCGATCCCAAGAGAAAATACAGGCTGGGCAGAGAATGGAAAGAGAGCAGCCTTCTCTCAGAGGAGAAGGACTTGGGGGAGTTGAACAAGAAGCTCACAGGTCTCAGCCATGTGCACTCGCAGCTAGAAAGTTGAATGTGTCCTGGGCTGCACCCAAAGCACCGTGGGCTGCAGGCTGAGGGAGGGAATTCTCCCCCTTTACTCCACTCTGGGGGTCCCCAGCATAAGAACAATGTTGAACTGGAGTGAGTCCAGAGAGGGCCACAAAGACATCAGAGGGCTGCAACACCTCTCCTGTGAAGAGGAGAGTTGGGTCTGTTCAGCCTGGAGAAGAGAAGGCTCTGTGGAGAACTCGTAGAGCCTTCAGGTACCTGAAGGAAGCTACAAGAAAGCTGGAGAGAGACTTCTGACAAGGGCAGGCAGTGATAGGCTGAAGGCAGACGGCTTTAAACTGAAAGGGTATGTTTAAATATGATTTTAGAAAGAAATCTTTTACTGTGAGGGAGTTGGGACACTGGCACAGGTTGCCCAGAGAAGCTGTGGATGCCACACCTCTGGCAGTGTTCAAGGCCAGGCTGGATGGGACTCTGAGCAACCTGGTCTAGTGGAAGGTGTTCCCTGCCCATGGCAGGGGAGTTGGAAAGAGATGATCTTTAGGGTCCCTTCCAACCCAAATCATTTTGTGATTCTACGATTCTAATATTTGGTTTTCATCTAATGCTACCAAAACATTTCCTGTGGCTTAAATCATAGCAGTTTTCTCACTCTCTAAATAAAAAACTGTGAAGAGGGAAAAAAGAAAAAATCCTTCATGAAAAATGTGCTGGTACAATTGTTAGGACGAGAGCAGTGGCAAGTATTTCATGAAACTTCAGGAAAAGCTGATATTGTACAGAAAAGGAGAAATTTTATCTTTGGTGGAGCTTCTCCTTTGACTATTACCTACATTTAACAAAAATCTGACCATGGTGTGACACTCTGGCTGCTGAGACTTTTGTAACTCAGTCAAGTGCGCTGCTTTCTGAACTGTTTTGAGCATCAAAGAGAGCTCTCTACCATTAAACTCATTCCTCTGCTCACCTTCCACCTTTGCCTGTATTCCTGACCTGTCCAATAATTTTTTAGCCCTCTGGCCAGTTTCAGACAACTTGGAGATAGTAGCTGGAGAAAATTAAGTTCCTACAAGTACTGTGAAAAGCAATGTCACTATGACACTTTTATGAAACTGCTGCCACACACTTCTGAGAATGTTCTCCTTTCTAGGAAGCTTTATCTGATTTTGTAGTAGACAAAATAAGAGGCAAAAAACCCCTAACTGTTTAAGAATCCAATTTTTAAATTGCTGAAGAAAACATCTGTACAAATGTGTACAGATGTGTGCTGTGCTGCTGTGCTACCTGCTCCTCTTCATATTCTCATGTTAGAGATTGCAATCTCCCTGGCTGGAGCTGTGCTGCCAACATAAACAGAACTGGGACCCCAAATTGCTTTGAGACAGAATGAAAAACTCCATTACACAAAGGCAAGAAAGCAGCACAGAAACAACAGTGCTCACGCCCACTTTAAATAACTCTAAAAAAATTATGGTAAGTCTCCAGTAGCCTGCTCAGTAATATGACCATTTATTTCCAACTTCATAAAGCAAAAGAAAGCCTGTTAATATCAGCAGCTAATTACAGCGCCTCCTTCTCTCTCCAGACACATAAAAGAGGCTGTGAAGTGCAGGAGGGAGAGACTGCAGCACTGGCAGATTGAAGCTCTTCTTGTTAAATTAAATCTGGCTGAAGATGGAATGTGTTAGAGTGGACAGCAGTGATAATGGGTACTGTTTCTTCAGTGTGTCTGTGTATAAATTAACTACCTTTCAGTGCTATCTGGACAATAAAGCTTCAGCAGTTTTCCTCCTAGTTCCACATATGCTGCAATAATTACAAGCATAACTTTATTTACTTCTGGCAGTAAAAGTATGAATAAATGATGTCTCATTGCTGTGGTCATGTTCTCTTTGGCCTCTTCTCTTGTTCTGCTCTATCACAAATCATGTCCTCTACTCTGGTAATGCTAAGAAACACAAATTTGGCAGATGTCTTGCTGTGTGAAATATTTCCCTTGCACTCAGGTCTTTAAGCATTCAGTCTACCTATTTTCTGAAAGAAATGTGAAGCTGTGATAGAAAAAGAGAGTGCTTGTAGTGCTCATGCAATGCAGTGGTGTGTGTCATGGCCCATGTTATTTCCAGATGATTTAAAACATTGCTGACTATTACCTTTTTCTTACTTTATTTGGCTTCCCTTTCAAATCATAGTATCTTGCCATCAGTATTGAAACTAATTTGGCTGTGACCCTTATGCTTGGTGGCTAAATTGATTTTTCTCTTCCTGATTCTTGTTTTCCCTTCCATTACAAAGCACCACCAGGATTCCCATATGGGTAATGCATCAGAGTTTTTGGACAACTGGGTAAAAAAAATTCTGTATTCTCATGACTTGCAAAAAAGTAGTTGAAAAATAACAATAACAAGCAGAAAAAACCCAGCCTGGGAGTAAAATGTAAATAGATTATGTCTTGCTAATTCTGCACAGGGAAATTCAGAGAGCTAGTTGCATTTGTGTTTTATTCCTGTAATGCCTCCAATTATGTTTTTAAGATTCGCATTATTTAAGAAGCGCGTTAAATGCAAATAAATGGATTTTGACTTGAATAGACACAATATAGGGGGAAAAAAGATACTATAATGCCAGTAAAGTTGTAAAGCCATCTTTACCTGGAATACTCAGTTGCTATAAAAATTAGATAAAGGTATTTCAATCAAGTCCAGGGTTTGAGGTTCAGGGTTCTGTCTGTGTGTGTGTGTGTGTGTGTGTGTGTGTCTATTGTATTTGCTGCTTTTAATTCATAAGCTCAGGGCTTTATAGAAAAGCACTGATATATTTTGACAGCAGCAAAGGCTTGATTTTCAGACATCCTTCATATTCGCAGCTTGCAGTAAATTTGTTTTTCTCTAAAAATCAAACTAAGGTTCCTAAACATGAGCGCTTACTCCTAATTTTAGACCTCCAAGCAGTAGTTAATTGGAGTTTAGTGTTGCCTTGACATTAAGTTTCACTGTACAGGATGGCTGGTTCCTCCCCATCCCATGAACAAACTCCTGAACATCTCCCCACCTCCTATGTTAAACCACTCTTTAACACAGTTAGGTGCATCTAGGAATGTTGCAAAAGCAAGGCAGATTTTGGATTTGATTCAAGCTAAGGTTCATCAAAAGAAATCTCTTTTTCCAGTAAAAGCAAAAGTTTTCCATTTTCTCTGCTTTGGAAGACTTGGTGAGGGGATACATTTCATGTGACACAAGAGGAGCTGGATCCCCAGAGCCTTGTGTGGTGTCCCACTGTCCCCAGTTGCTGGACCTTGCTCCAGGGAAAGCAGCCTGGGATCGTGTCCTGTGCTGCCTCAGTGGGGTGGGAGCTCTCTCCCATGCCCTGGAATCCATCAAAGGGTAAATGTGATGGTTTTGAGTTTGAGCTCCCATCTGGATGTTCCCTCAGTGACACTGCGCATCTTGCAGCCTCTGTTCCCCAGGAGCTCAGGGGAGCTGTGCCTCGTATGGCCAAGGAGAAGGATCTGGTGCTGGTCAGAGGGACCCAGACCTGCCAGAGCAGGTCACCCACACCAAGAGGATAATGTCCCGTCCACCCATGCAAAGCATCAGAAAGAAGGAAAAGCCTGTCATTTCCTGACAGTGTAAAGAGAGCCCATCCCTTGCATCCTGTCAGAGAATAGCATCGTATCTGTAACAGCAACAGATATTTGGGCCTAAACCTCTTTGTGTCTTAATTTCTTCCAAGTTAAAATAAGTTTACTGCCAGCCTCATAGCATATTCTGTGATTCTTTGATGAAAGATATTTCACCAGTGTAAATTATTATTTTATTACTTTTGGCAGACAGAATGTTTAGCAAGTCATTTGAAATGTATGCTTCTTCAAAACACGCTAAATGCAGTGGGAATCTTTACACAGAATCTTAATTTATCCCCTTATACTTCAGTTGTTTTTTTAATCTTTCTTTTGAACCACTGAGCAACTTTCAATCTGAAAAGAGAATCTGAGGAACGATATGCAATTGTCACACACATCAGTCTATTAAAAAATTTGGTTTAGGACTTTGATGTAGTCTAGACAAATGAACATATTTCAGAAACTTCTGAAGCTACTGACTGACTGATGGAAGTATTGTTTAATATTTTAATAATTGGCTTTTCTAGCTTTTGAGATATGAACATCTGCAAATGAGAACTTTACACAGGAAGTCAAGTCAGCCTCTGCATTCCCCCTCAAAGCAAGAGAGCAGATGCTGCTCACCAGCCCCTGCTCTGCAGTTTGGAATATCTCAGCTATGCACTGCAGTCCTTTTCCATTGATCAGTAAAGGTGGGTGAACCATGGGGAAACAGGGAGAAAGTAAATGCTGTGTGAATAGGGGTCTTGATACTAAATCTCTCCTTAACATCATGAATATACTGATGTGTTTATAATATATATTTATTTGAATGCAAATGCATTTTATATTGCAATGATCTTTTGGCAGCTAGGGATTACTTTTTATCCTTTCCTGTACCACAAGGCTAATGAAACAGTCAATTAAAATAATCCTCTGCAAATTTAAAGTGGCTGAGAAATTAACACAGCTATAAGCTGTAGAATTTGCAGCCAGAAGATATTGACAGGGAAACAGGTTAGTGCTGTTTGATAAAGAATTAGATACTTAGTTCAAATTGCAGATGCTCTGTGCATAGAGATCCTCTGCAGTCAGGGTAGTCTGGCGATGGTTGCAATTCTTTACGAACCTTTATTTATCTCTTGTTTATCTTCCTATTGACTCTTATTCTACAGAAATCACATTTTCCTTAAATTAAAAAGGATTCTTTCTAGCCTAGAGAAAAGTAAAAGTAAGGGTTTTGTCTTCTCCTCATCCACACCTTTCCATTCCCAAACTTTGTGATTCTAAAATTATCTTTACCTCTAAGATGCAGTTCCTTTTGGGAAAAAACCATTGCACTGGAACAAGGATAAGCATGTGGAATTTCCAATCCAGATCTCATTAATCCTTTTAACAGAATAACCTTCATCACTAGATTCTGGAGTGGGAAATGCAATGTTGCCTCCTCTATAAATTAGTTGGTGGAATTAATTAACTGCTAACTAATAACTAAATGGCCAGCCCTGCACACATTTGAGCATCTGCATATCTTTAGGCGTGAGAGTAATGATAGGAGAATCGATGGGAGAACCGTATGTTTAAAATTAAACCAGGTTGTGTTAGCAAAATAGAGGATTTAATATTTCTTTACAGAAAGCCTGTGTTGTCTTCTAGCTTCTACAGAAGTGGGTTTCATATTTACCTGTAACTATATTTGCCTGTCTATCTGAAGAAAGCAGTATTTTAAAGTAAAAATGTACAGGAAACAAGAAAGAAAAGAACAAAAATCTTCTATACAGGGGCAGAGAGGAAAGATGTGTTTCAGTAATTTATAATTAGTGAAATAAATGAACTATGTATTGGTTAACAAATTTCTGTCTTGTTATGATAATACCCAGATTTTAAAAACACAATGTTACTCCCAGAATCTAACACAGAATAACAACAATATGATTTGTTGTTCATTCCTATTAATATGTTACATTCAGTTTTTAAACTCCATTCCTTTTCCCATGCTCTTCCCTCAGTTTCAGCTCTGACAACTGCCAATAGCTGTGTCATTGCTCTGTCACAGGACACTCATTGTCACCACAGTAGATCCACAAATCAGGGCACTCTGCAGCTTGTTGATGTGATGACCACTAGCAGCAAGATGGTTAACATCACCTCACTGAGAATATTTACCTTCAAAATTTAAAAAAGATTTCTGGTGCTGTTCCATGAATGCCATGGTGAGTATTGGAGGCTTTTTACAAAGAACTAACAGCAATCATTGACCTGCACCCATCTTGCTCCGTTTTTTTTTTTTTTTATTTTTGTGCAAGTAGAGAAAATACAAAGGTGGCAACTTTACTCTGAGATCACTGTATGAGAAAGAACTCTGTGCATTTTATCCAGGGAAAAATAAGAAAATAATGTAAACTGCAGGAACTGTAATTTTCTTACCCCTGGAATGATTTGTAAAGGAGCAATCTGTGTTCTCCAGGCTGTGGAGTAAACAGGAGGGAGGGATTTAATGAGTACTTTGTGAGTTACATGTCTCTGGATATGGAGAAAGGATTGCTGCACTTTTGCAGTTTTGTGATGTTTGGTGGGTTAGTTTGTTCATTTTGTTTTAATTTCTGTTTCTTATATGTCATACACAAAGTTTTCACAGATAACTTTATATTAGCTGTATTTAAGATATCATAAAACCATAGAATCATAAAATGGTTTGGGTTGGAATGGATCTTAAAGATCATCGAGGTCCAACACCACTGCCATGAGCAGGGACACCTTCCACTAGACCAGGTTGCTCAGGGCCCCATCCAACCTGGCCTTGAGCACTGCCAGGAATGGGGTATCCACAGCTTCTCTGGGAAACCTTTTCCAGGTACTTTGATACCCCCTCAGCTGTAGACCATCTCCTCCTACTTTAGACCACAGAGCCATGGCCACTGTGTGCCATTACATAGCAGCCAAGGCTTCTAGATGTTCCTGAGATGAACTTCCTATTTTTCATGCAATGCTTTTTATTTTAAAAAGCTTCAAATCTTCAAGTTTCCTTATTCGATCAGTTTAAATATATCTTTTGCACTAACACAAAATGTAAAAGACATGTCAATGGTGAAGTTTGCTTTGTACTTAATGAGAAGAGATAGACCTGTGTAAGGTGTCAGTTGAATGAAGAACACTTGGCAAATGAGCAGACACTGATGAAGTATCATTGCTGTGAAACATTTGTTCAGTGTTTGATGACAGATTTACTGAAGACACTTAACTTGCCTAATTTTTCTCAGAAAATGTGGCCTTGGTGCTGAGAAGTCAAAGACAGCAGTTGTAATAACATGTTTCTTATACACTGTAATGGGTTGCAAAAGTATTTCACATCCTAAACAAGTGCCTCAACACTGTCCCCCAGATTTTATTCATAAAATATGATTTCCTTGCATACGTCTGATTACCAGTGGTCTACATTGCATTTTTCATGCTTAGCCTTAAGCCTGGAAAAATTTGTTCCATTTAATAGAAGCAAATGTGTAGTAGGTTAATATGTAGAACTATAACTGTCCTCTGTCATTAGGATTGTGTTAATTCTTTTCCTTTTTTTTAATCTATCACAAGGGATTGTAAACCAATGTACGAAGAACATAACAAACAACACTGAAACAGGCTGAAAATTGAGTTTTGCAACTTTGGACTTAATATTCTTTTAATGCCCAAACAATGCCATGTCTTAGGAACAAGATAAAAGCACTAACAGTGTATCAAATTCCTGTGAAATTATTCCCCTACTTTGCATGGTATAACATCACCTATTGAGAAATGTATTTGTTTAAGATGCTGCTACATCTGATTATGAGATTATGTTTAAGAAGATAATATATACTTTACCAAGCATTACTTTACCACTTATTTAGTGCTGAAGTATAATCCTGTTCTATGTAAATGGCTAGAATACAAAATAGATCTGCCCTGACTTAGTGAAAGATATTTTCTCCCCTCAGTTTATATTGTTCTGCAGATGTGGGCTTTTCTGAGTTGCAAATGCTTTGTAGAGTTCTTCCTCTTCACATCCTGGAGGGGCAAAAAGCAGATTAGGATTTTGGGGGTTTGCTGTTTGTTTGGAAATGACGTTTTTCATGAATACCAAAACAAAAAGTGTAGCATGGAGAATAACTTAAATGGCTTTTCAGCGTTGTATAAACAAACCATGGAAACCTGAAATAAATGAAAAATATTGAACTATGGAATTGGCACTCTGGGTGAAATTAGGTGCAGTATGAATTTCATATCCAGGACAGATTTTCTATGTGGGATTACAAAGGTCACCTATTAAAAAGTCGAAATTTACCAACAGTTATACCTTTCTCTATGTGTGTTTATGTGTACATTTCACATGTTCAATATATGCCACTGTAGAAAGTTATCAATTTTTTCTATGGAAAATCATTTGTATTTTGCACTGTGTTCACAGAATAGCCAAATCATTCAATCTGGGGAGGAGATTGGCTATCTATTAAAGCACTGAAAACTCACACTTCTAGGTTTAAAATGTACACCTTAATGAGGGAGCTGCCAGAGACTGCAGCATGGGATGGAAAGGCACATTGTGTTGATTCAGCAGTATTTTTTTTTGCTTCCATGCCTATGTGAGTTCACACAGACTGACACTCCTTCAGCCCTAATTTTCCATTCTCCTTTCAGCAGGTTATGCCCCTCAAGGCTCTAGTATCCTAAAGCTATATAGCTATTCCCTGACAGGGACTTCACTGATGTCAAAAGCTAGTTACATCTAGAAGGTGTAAAATAACAAAGAGTACTTCAGGAAAGATGCTCTATATATATATAGACCCTGTCTCCCTCCTGTGGGCCAGCTCCCTCTGCCAGCCAAGCTTTCCAAAAGCTATGGTTTCTCCTGGGGCAGACGTCTGCAGAGGATCTGACAGCTGGGAAACGCAAAGTACTTTTCCAGGTTGAAGTGGTGGTGTGATGCTCTCCACCTGGGACTGAAGGAGCATTACAGATAAATCCGTGTGAAAAATCAGCCAGGCAGATCATCTCCTCCTCCTTGGCAGAAGACTGCTCTGGAAGTTCTGTGCTGCTCAGTCTGCCCTGAGCATTCTGCTGTCACTTGTGCAAATTCAGTACTTGAACTAAATTGGGGTTCGGTATGGTCTGACACAAGCTGTGACAGTCACATGCTAACTGTGTTACCCTTCCAAGTCCTGTAGTTGTGAACTTCAGTCATATGGCCTCCAATCCTCCAATTTCCACGTGCTCAACCTGCAATTTTATCCATCGTCACCATTTTTTCCAGGGGGCTTATCCTTCCCAGTAAGTTTTAGCTGACAAGAATAATTGCAATGTGAGTACTAGGTGCTAACAGAATCAGTTTATCCCTATTTTGGGATTACATCCCATAGTGATGAAACAAGGTCCTGGTTTGCTGTTTGTTCCATTCAGGATCAATTCAAGAATAGGGTGGATGGTTGAACTCAGAATTTGTCGACTCTTCACATTTTAGTAAGCATCAAAGCCTTACATGCCATCCTAAAACTTCTTTGCATGAGGGACTTTCTCAAATACGGCAATCCATAGCAATATTTTGATTCTTTTCCTTAGAATGAGAAAATATTAGAAATATATCTGTGGCACACACTTTTCTACTCTCTAGTCAGCCAGTGCTCTGTATCAGCCAGTAATTTATGTAAGGTAGTGCTGAGGCAGGTACTCCTTACAGAGGAGAAAAATTTTGTTTCTTTAGTATTATGAGTGTCAGCAGCTTTAGTTTTTCCCTGTGCATGACAATTTTATGCTTCTGAGTAGTGGGTGATACACATAGAAATAGAGAATCATTTAGGTTGGAAAAGACATCTAACATCATTGAGTGCAACCACTAACCCAGCACTGCCAAGTCCCCCACTAAAACCTGTCCCCAAGTGCCACATCTACATATTTCTTGAACCCTTCTAGGGATGGTGACTTCACCACTTGCCTGCATCAGGTTCCAATGTGTGACCACCCTTTCAGTGAATAAATTTTTCTTGATGTCCAATCTAAACCTCCCCTGCTGCAGCTTGAGGCCATTTCCTCTTGTCCTGTGGTTTGTTCCTTGGGAGAAAAGGCTGAGCCCCACGTACTCCAACCTCCTTTCAGGCAGATGTGAGTGATACATCCCACCTGAGCCTCCTTTTCTCCAGACTAAACACCCCCAGCTCCCTCACTGCTCATCATAAGACATGTGCTCTAGTTCTTTCACCAGCTTTTTCTTTCAATAAGACACTGTTTAAAGGAGTAAGCAGCAGCTCTGGTTCCTGCTGCTACTATAACTCTATTTGAATTTAGACTTGCTAATAATGATATCTTTGTTTTATTCATTTAAATTCTTTTCCAAAGAACTGAATTTTTCTCTTCCTGACTTTTCCTGATAAGCTAACGTGCTAAAAAATACAATGAGACTATAGGTGCAATTTGCTGAGCAAATAATATTGTATGACATTACGGTCATCAATGGTGCTTGCAACAGGGAAGATGGTTAAATTTAAACTGAATATTACCCAAATGTTATTGGTCACTTATGATGTTTAAAATCATAAATATAGTGAAAAATCCTCTTTCTTAATAATTTAATTTTAATATTAATGAAACAGTGGAGAAATATAATCACAGGTATATGTAGCTGGTAGATTTAAAACCAGCGATCATTTGATACTGTATGTGGAAGGAAAGTGCACACAAAATATTGATTTTCCTTGTTATATTGACACCAAATAAGGCCCAAAGCATTTTAAAAAGAAATCTGGAATTTATTTCATATTGAGAAGACAGCGACTGTGTGGACATAGGCTGGATTTTACATGTATATATTTATCACTTTCATTTCCTTATACATAAAGCACGCAAAAGGAAGAAGGTGTGTATAATTTGGCACTCTTATTGGCAGCATGAAAGAAAACTACTTTGTCAAAAGCTTAAGTTTAAAATTATCTTAACTTTACCTACAGTGGCTGTGCCACAGTTTTACAGGTTTTAGAGAGCTACTGGAGAAGCATCACTGTTTCTTCCCCTAAGATAGTTCAGAAAACATCCACACATAATTGCAATCTCTCTGATTTGTTTTTGACCCAAGATGACAAAGAAAACTTTAAAAATTCCTGTTTAAATTAAGATAATTAGGTGAGTAATGCCCACCCTGGTTCAACAACTTTTTGTGAGACAAAATAGACTAAAAAAAGTTAAGACTAAAGGCCTACTCCTCTAGAATATGCACGTCTATCCCACTAGGTCATATTCCTTACAAGACCACATGGATGCATTTGAATTACCCAAGCTTTCAGCTATATATATTATATTGCAGATAAGTATGACTGAGAGTTAGTATTTTCTTTCCCAATAGTCAACTTTCCTTTCCTGTTCCCTACCACCAGCCCTAAGGGCTAGTGCAGATTGATTAATGAGCTCTACATTCTCATAGTTGCAGTTTTTATCATATTAAAGCTGTAGGGGTTTTTCTCCCCCTCTGCAATAGGAACAGGTCAAGAATTATGTATGACTCGTTATAGGCTTTGCAGACAATTTTTTTTTCTGTTACCAGAATCCCCTCCATCAGGTATCCATTTTGTTTTAACTAGTTGTTCTTCATACCAAAGCTACATGTAGAAAGAATTGATGTACTGTGCCAACTCTTTACACAATGTGGGTGGTATAAATGCAATATATAAATACAGATTATACAGTTGGGGGACAGGGGAAATGCTTAATTTACCTAAGCTTTGCTTTATCATGAAAGTTATTGCCAGAGATTCTGTTATCAAGGCCATTTATTCTGCAAAACAGGGTGCCATTTCTCTACATTTTTGCAGTAACCCATTAAGGCTTTCTTGAAAGAGGAGATCTTTCTGTTATATAACACATTATTTTTTCATAAATAGTCTTGACTAGTTGGGAAGTAGAGTTCTCTCTGGCATCAATAGCTTGCGCTGCAGTTCTGTGTTTCAAATTCTGTCATGCTACTGAAGTTAAAGGAAAAATAAAACTGAACCTTCTTAAGCAATTCTCTTTGTCCTACTACAACTAGATTTACACAGACCTCTGTATTTCTAGCGGGGCTGTAACCACTTGCAGTGTATTTTTTTTGTTTAGGCACACAGCTAGGAAAAAGTAAAAAGAGAATAAGCTTTCAGCAGCCTCAGAACTGTTCCCTTCTATACTTATAGCAATGTGGTAGAATTCTGTTTTCAAATGTTTTATAGATCCAGAGTATTTTTAAATTTAATTAATGTTTAAGTTTAATAAAATAATGCACAAAATCATTATTTTGTGACATTAATGAAGTCTATTTTCTAGCACAGTTTGAATAGGGAGCACTAAAATAGCACTAAAATACATTAACATTAGGTCATCTGCTTTGCATTTATAACAATAAGCTCACATTTTCAGAAGGGATAATCTTAACGTTTTTTTCAGTGCAAACTGTACATCTTTATCTTAAAATTCCAAATGTTTCAACAATAGATGATGATTAAGAACTAGACAATTATTCTTCATCTCTTAATGATTTATGGCACAAAGACCTTTTCTCGAGAGTTCGAGGTGCTAAAGAGGAGGAGTATGTTCATGTTGGCAGCTCCCTGCCTTCCATCTTATTTACTAGGCACAGAATTTACTTCACTGTTGCCATCATACTAGAAAATTAGTTTATTGACTTTATCGCATGTTTGGCCCTTGGTGTGGACCTATATATGGTTGAGTTCTCCAGCATTTATATAAGCATATGCAGAAAAAGAAAATAAAGGACACACATTCCTTGAGCAGCTAAAACAGGAAGACAAAATGCAATGGCAGGACTCATCTTCCCAGAATGGGCTTTAGTATTTATTTGCCATAACCTGCACAATGTCCTATGTGATTTCCAGGCATTGAAATAAGCACTTTGCTTGTCCCAAGGAGCTTAGTATTTAATCAGGGGAAAATAAACAGCCAGTAGGAAGAAGAAAAGCAGTAAATATTTGAGAATATTGACAAAACCCTCTGTTCTTTTCTTCATGAAAGAACATGAAGTTGAAGTTCATTGAACTTGAAGTTCATTGTTCTCTAAATTTTGAACATATTTGCAATAATCTTTGGAGCCATTAGCTTTAGGATTTTAGTAAAGTTGTATTCAGTATGAATAAAATAAGTGGGGAAATTGAGTGTAGTTTTTTTTTGTTTCTCTTGATATTGAGGTCAGTGAACATTCATCACTTACTTGAAAAGGACTAATATATCACCTCAAAATTCTAATTGAATAAAAAACAGGAAATCAAAAAGCAAAAATCTGATAAGATTAAATAATATACCCACTCTCTGAAATAACTACCACCAAGCTGAGAGTATTTTAAAAATTATTGTTAATATCCTGTGTATTTCCTCCACCTACTTTGGTTCCTGTTGTTTCTTTTCGCATGCCATTTCTAACTCAATAATCTCCCACAGTGGGTGTCATACTGAGGAAAGTAGTTAACAGTAACTAAAATCATGCCTGTAGCTCTTAGGTTCCCTGTTAATAAGTTGGTATAGGAGCTGGCTACACCACCTTAGGCCAAAACTGTCAGACCTTCATCAATTTGAATTATACAAGACACCTCTAGCATTCGTGTGTGGACTGGCTGTTAGTGCAGCACAGGACAGTTCCATCCCGATTTTCTCTGACGTGGTGTTGTACTGCCTGTCACCTTGGGGTGTGGGAGGGCTGGGGCAGAAAACACACACAGGCACTGGCCTTTAAAGTTCTCATCTGTTTAACACAGTTATCTAGTAAAGGATAATAGTTTACATGTAATTGCTGAGTTTGCAATGGTGAGTAGTAAATAAAAAATAAATGAAGGATATACTCCTGGGCATAATCTGTGGGGTTAACCCAGTGAGGTGGTGTAGGAGTAACCCCTCCCATTCCTCCTATTTTCATCCCATCCTTAAGGAAGCTGTTAATGTCTTTTGTGTACTTCTGTTAGTTCTTTCGCCTTCGTGTCATAGATGCGATGTTTTATTTCCTCAGTTATTCCCTAAAACTGTGTCTACCCAGCTCCTGCACTGATCCAGAACTGACCACTTGTGGTAACACCCGGCAGATGTCTGTTACCTTCTTGGGTTTGTGTGCTCAAGCCATTTGTTCTCATTTTAGGCTTTCCTCTTGGGGACTTCACAACACCTTTTTCCCCAAGGATTGGTCACTATCACATGATGTGTACATAAGGAACATCACCTTGCACGAACTCCCAGGCCCCATTTTTTTTTTCCCCCTTCATGATTTATTTGTGTGTCCCAGCATCTCGAAGATCTATACCTGTTGCTGGGCTTTCTGGAAAGATCTGTGATTGAAGAATTGTCCCTGCTTTTATTTAGATTAATAAAAGCCATTAAAAGAGCCTGAGGTGGACTAGAGGGTATTCAGATGTAGTAATGTTCCAGGCAGCTTCTGTGGCCTTGACAACCCAACCAGTGTGCTGGCAGAGCTGAAACAGCTGGTAGAAGTTAACTGATGTCCATTTCTGCAGTATTCCTCTCAGAAGAAAAATAACTATCCTGTGTTGTTTGGGAACTGAAGATTTAGAAGATTTTCCACAGAATTACCCAGCCTATATGAAGGTTGTCAGGCAGATCTCCTAGGTGAGTCACTGAAAGAGATTGTTATAGACACATACTGTCAGGTGATTTGTAAATCAGTATGTGCCTTTTATGCATATCTGGCATTAAGGATAGAAGTAAAAAAAGAATATAATTCCTAAATTGTATTAAATGGACTAAGAGTTATCATTATTATTATTATTACCAAAAAGATTTTGTACTTCTATTTTTAAACCCTGTGTAATTCTATGATGCTTCTCCATTTAATTAATGTGCCAGTACAATAAAATAACACACAAAATCATTATTTTGTGACATTAATGAAGTCTACTTTTTGAGCACAATTTGAATAGGCAATTGAACAACAGTGCACTAAAACACATTAAAACCAGGTCATCTGCTTTGCATTTCTAACAATAAGCCCATATTTCCATGAAGGGTAATCTTAAACCACATTTTTTTTCAGAGCAGCCAGTACATCTTTATCTTAAAATTCCAAATGTTTCAACAATAGAAGATTGTTAAGAACTAGACAATTATTTTTCAGCACCCATTGATTAATGACTTAGTCTATGACACACAGAGAAAGTGTAGAACAAAGGAGTGCATTATAATAATGCACAGGCATTAAACCATCTTCATTAATAGGGTCTTTTTGGATTCTGCATAGCATGAAACAAAGTATGCCATAAAGAAAGTGAAGTATTAGCTTTAAATATCTCTTAAACTCGCCTGATAAAAATAAAGCCTACATTTGTGCCCTTAATCTTAAAAATATTTTGTTTTCTGGGATTCACACATTCTCCAAACTAGGTGAACTGCAGCAGGGTTTCTGAGCTATCAATTTAGTTCTATTCCTATAGGCCACATTGTTCATATTTCATATGTTAGGACATTGCAAAAAAATTTGGCTGTATCATCCTTCCTCTGCATTATAGAATGTTAAGGTACTGCTCAGCTCTATTAACAGGAGCAAAATCTGAATATTTTAAATCAGTTAACCTGCTAAGATTCAGTAACACAAAACTGTTAAATGGTCCTGATTAGAAATAAGAATGAGCGTAGTGAAACTACAAGCTTTAACTTTGAAAGACTTTGTTAATGCTCTGTTTCAACTAGAACTCTCTAAGTGCTTTCAGGTGTTAATCCATGAGATTTTTTGGCTCCTCCTTTTACAAATATAAGTTTAACTTCGACACCATTCCTCCTCCCATTGATCTTGTCAAAGCAGTTCCTTGGAAAGCACATGCCCACATATTTGCAAGACTGGGACCTTAGATATGCCCACTGTGCTCTCCACTTTTTCACAGCTATTGTACTTAGTGCTTGTTTGTTTGTTTGTTTTCAAGTTTTTAAGTTAATTTTAAATAAAATAATATTTTTCCCCAGTGTTATCATGAGTCTTTCCAACATATTAGTAATCTACATCACACATATCTCAAAGAATGAGGCTAAAATATGAACTAGGCATAGACCACGTTCATAGCACTTGGAAAGGACAGAAGATGGATTATGAAGAGGTTGTTTGAGTTAAGTGAATAAATCACAGTGAATAATTAATTTGACAAAGTTAGCCTCTTCGTGCGTACAGACCAGATAACAGTCTCTTTCATTCATTCATTATTCAGATTTCTTCAGTAAGTATCTTTTGAATAAGGCACAGTAGCTAAGGCATCTCATCATGGATCCAAAAGCACAAATTAAAATCTCTCCCTGGATTCATATTTCACTGAACTCCTCTTTAAAATGGGACTTCCCCATTTGGAACAAGCAGAAGAATTGGTAAGTGGGCCAAACACCCATCCATCCCAGACTGTGGAAAGCCACATTTGTCTCCAAGCAGTCAAAGTGAGGGTGGTGGGAAAACATCTTCACAAGGGAATTGCTGTTCAGGATGAGGCTGGCTTCCATGGAGCATCCCAGTTCACCCTGGCTGTTTTAGAGTGGCAGGCTGATGGAAGAACAGGGCTTTGTTTCCAAGTTTTTTTAAGTTTTTAATGTATTGACAGGCCTGAAGAATGAAGTCCAGTTCACATGTGCTACCTCAGGCATTTTTTGCTGCACATATTTTCTGCACACACCTACAGCATGCAAGACTTGTTAACTGAGATGCTGCTTTGGAGGAAATTCACTCTTGAGTTGAGACTTATGACATTTAATGGGAAATGAGAAGTACTGAGAATCACCAGCTGAACCTGTATCTTAGGTGGCTGACAGTGAAAAATTTAATTGATACTGACTATAAGCTTTTCAGTTGCATTCATGGGCCCAAAATAAAAGTTTCTGCCCCAAAGACCTTATCTCCAGAGAAGATGAGAGAAGTACAGGGAAAAAAAGTGATGTAGCAGGAATTGTCCCAGGCTAGCTTTAATTAATAAGGCTTTTGTTCTTATTCACTTCCCTAAAAAACCTCTACACAGAAATTTTTTTCTGATTTGTATTTTATTTGGTGTAATGTCATATACTGCGTGCTATATCTAATAATGGTAATTACTGTTGGTTTTGTTTTCTACTCAGATGTAACAATGCTTTGATGAACTGCTTTTCACTTTAATTGCATTAATTTAAACATGTGTATCTGATAAAATATTTACTGACAACTTATCTGGCAAGGACATACATGGTTCAATAAGCACAAGTCACACTGCAGTTTGTACATATTTTATAACATTAATTTGTTGGTCAATGTTTAACAGCTTAACACTAGAACCATTTCATCATGCATTCTATTAGTTTATCAACAAACGCTCCTATCTTCTAAACAGTAAGCTGTAAAAAAGAAAGAATAATCCTCCCCATCTCTATTAGCATGTGACTGATGAAAAATAAAATTAATGTTAATTAAAATGTATTGATATCACAAAGCAATCGTGATTTTGAACTTGCACTTGAAAGAGAAAGTCGTTTTCTGCAAAAATTTAGAAAACACTTTCTTTATACTATCAGAGATACGCCAAGTTAATTAATTCAGGAGAAGCCCAGAGTCATAGGTATTGCTTTTTCATCATTTGTTTTGATGAAAAAGAAAGCTAAAAGCAATAATTAAGGTTTTTTCAGACTTCTAGGCTTTAATTTGCTTAATTTTATGTCACGTCAATGACAAACTCAATGATTTTGAGGATTTTAAGTAGTAACTTTAGATAGCCCCATTTAGGTCATCACTGGACAGGGTGACAGCTCCCATCAACTCTGGACAGAGACCATCCTTTAAGCCTTGCTTCCTCCAAGTGCCTACTGGAACTAAATCCAACCTGAACCTTTAGAATCAAGGATTTGAAGGACATTTCACTGGATTCTGGGTCAGGGCTGGTGTTTCTGCTCCTCTGCCTGATACTCTCAGCCGTAGGGCAAGAGGGAGCTTGGGACAGCACAACGTTGGGACATGGCAACAACCACAGGGCCAGGATTTGGTGCAAGAGTGAATCCCACCCAAGGCTCACGGGTAACTTCGGAGTCTGATTTCTGTCACAGCCACGATTTCATTGCTCTCATCACGCAAACTACTCCTGTGAGTTTGAGTTTCTTCCTGAGTCACCTCACTAGAACTCTTTTCTGCAGTGACAACTAGAAGGAGCTTAGAGGAAACATTTTCCTTCACATAACAGGAGATGATTTTAGGAACTGAGCAAAGGTATGTATCTTTGACAAACTATGAGTGCCATAATTTACACAGAAAGAGACCACCAGCAAGACACATGCATAGAGATGACATATCCAAATCCTTCTCAACTTTGGCTTATTGGTTTGTGTACTTCAGAAGACAAATTAAGCTTTGATTAAGTATTTTCTATTCTTGAACAGTTCTGCCATAAAGTTTTTGTACTGTATACATATTTTTGTGATTTATTTTAATGGAAAATAATTTTATTAAAGTGTTTTCACATATATTCCTTGGGCAGGAGAAATATACTAATGCTTTTTAGTGCCTGCTTTGAAGACTGAAATTCACTCTTAGCAGGTTGAGTGACTCCTACACACAAGCAATATATGGTTCCAGGGAGAATTTGACTTCAACTTAGGCAGCCCAGAGGAAATCAGAATAAGGCATAATCCACAGGCTCCGTTTGTGCCTTGCCTTCCTTCCAAACTGTCACCTGCTGGAAAAAAACAATGCTTTTATGCTGAACTGTATCTTTTGTGATCTCTTTGCAACATTACTATTTGTACAAGAAGACCGATCAAATAATAGGAGCTACACCAAGTCCTGATGCTGTTATTTGGAGATCTCGGAATTTCATTAAAGTCATCCTGTTTTAAGATTGGGGTTTGGGTTAAATTTTTCCTCCCTTTAAATAATTTCCTCCCTTTCATTAATTTCTTCTTTTTTTAAATCCTTAAAATCATAATTTAGTTTAATTCACATGGTCTGTTGCTGAACACTGCTGACCCCTTTCTCATGCAGTAGATTCTTCCCTTCCTTGGAGTTTTTGCAGGGGGCTGCCTGCTACAGAACCTGTTTCACAAAGAAAGAAAATATCCACTGCTGATTTGTTCCTCTCAGCCAGCCCAGATATCTGTGTGATTTCATTCATTAATGTAGAGATTAGTCCATTTATATTGGGTGCTCTTTTCAGAAGGTAATGGCAGTGCCTAGTAAAAATGGGTTCTGATTTGTTGTGGATTCTGTGGCAACAGAACTAGAGCCTGACTCTTAATTTGCCTTGTGACTTCTATTCATTACAGATGAATTAAATTAATAAATTTTCACAGCATGAAAACATCAATGAAATGGTCTGGCTAAATGTCTGTCATCCAGCCAAATTCTTGATATTCCTTAATTCATTCACTGATGTCTATTCTTATCCTGAATAGCCCTTGAAGTTACAATCTGGTGTCAGTTGTTGAGGCCATTCCCATTGTAGCCTACGGCTCCATTGCATGTCTTCCCTCATAAAAACCATCCATTTTTTCAGGCCTCCCCTACATCTCTCTCTTCAATTCAATAGCTCTTTTTGCCCTTGGTCCACAATTTTCCAAATGTGCAGTGCACAGAATCACACAGGCTACCTGAGGACTCAGCAGTGCTAAGCAGGTCAGGAGGATTGCTGTCTGAGCCCAGTAGATGGTACTCCTGTTTAGATAGTTCAGTACAGTATTTGCTAGTTTTTGCAGCAGAGTGATGCTGCTGACAAACACCAGCTGATTGAGCCAAAATAACTGCAAATATAACCTCAGAAAACAATCCTACAGTAGGCAAAAAAGATGACCTAGACAAGCTCATTGATATTTGTCATATTTTTCCTCTGTATTATGAATACATATTCATTCCTATATATGAACTGTAACTATATTTGGTATTGTATCTAATCTTGTTCATATTGAAGTTTTGCATTAAACCCTTACTGGCTTCAACCTCGATGGGAATGGGTTTGTCATTTCTGTTGATTATATAGAGGCACTTAGTTATACTTTTCTTTTTATAGTCTATTTGCAATGAACCATAGATGCATTCATAAAAGATAAGAAGACATCAGACTCAGTACTTTCCATGCCAAAAATGTAAGTTGACACTCATTCAACTAAGCAGAATGCTGTCAATAGAAATTAGCAGTGTAAAAAAAGTCATGCACCACAGGGAGATGCAATCAAGGCTTTCACAGACAGATATCTGTGAATACTTTTTATTTTACATAGCCTTAAAACTTAAGCAAGTTAAGTCAAAATGCCTTTTATGAATTTGTAAATATTATCTCACTGCTATATACATGGTCCAAGCATTTCCCTTTCTACTTGGACGTTCACCTCTCCTTTCCAGCAGGCTAGATAAAGCTTCAATGCAATCTGAATCTTTGAGATTAAAAGGCTGATTTCTCATTTACTAAAAAGAAGAATCATGTTGTCATGGGAGGACAGTGGGTTGATTTGGAATACCTGTCAACCACAAAGGAAATCCCTGCAAAGAGTTAAAATAATTGGGAAAAGTTGCAAATCTGTTTACAAATTTCTTAACATTTTGTCTTTACACTAACACAACAATGATTTTTGACCTTAGTAGCTTTCCCCAGCACAGGCAAACAAGCTTTGAATTATTGTTCTGCTGCAACGTAACAATTCCATTGCTCTGACCCTTGGTGTCTTGCAAAATACAATAGAACAATAATTGTCAATCCTTCCTATACAATGTGCTAGATTTGACAGAGGTCAGCATTAGCTACAAGACCTTTGGCTGACGCTCAAAGAGGTAATATCTCTTCTCTAGTTCAGTTGATAAAACGTTAAATAGAATCAATTTTTGCCATGCCTTTGTGGAGACAGAGATAAAAACAGTTTTTACACTGTAACATGTTTTTTAATAGACAGAAAATAGATGACAGTATAGCTCAAAGTGCTTTGGTAAATATACTATTTAAATGTCGAAAGTTTTTATTCTTCTAAAGAGAAATGCCATAATTCTTCCTTCCAATTTGCAGTGTGATGAATCTAAGAAGGCTTTGCTGTGTGCAGAAAATAGAGGATTTTGTTGCAGATCTTACATGAGTAATATATGAAGGAAAAGACTGACTCATAGACATTTTGTGTCAGCATGTGATTTGTACAAAGCAAGGACATAATCTGACATGGAAATAAAATGTGTGGTAGATGCTCCTCTTTGGCACCATGGAGAAGCTGGTGGCAAGGTCAGCAGCTACAACGTCTAAGCTCCTCACGTTGTAAGCAGTTGTTAGTTGAAATTTTGCTTCGGTCCTAGAGCCTGAGTCTTTTGTCTGTCATCTCTGAACATTTTGATCAAAAAAGCTTAAGAGAAAGAGACACTTATGGCACGCGGCAGTACTCCATATCTGTGGGGGAAATCAGACTTCGAGACCAGAAAGAAGAACTGGCATATGAAAAGAAAGCACATATTTCTCATAATTCAATTTAATAGCATTATTCCTTTTGGTATATTTCTAGACTGTGCACATAAAACTGTCTAATGTTGAAATAAACAGCAACAAAAAATATTCGCCTTGTGATTACTTTAAGTGTATTCCCTAGTCTTTACCCATACAAAACATGAACCACACAAATCTTTGGTTCCCACCTCTGTTGCATGATGCTGAATACACTATTCTGAATATGCTGTCAGCTCAGGTTCATAAAGATTGGGGCAAAAAAAAGCACCATTTTTCAATCAAGAAACTGTCTGTTAGAAAACAGCTATTTCACAAGACCATAATTTGACACTGAGCCTCAGCATCTACTGTGATCTCCATGAAAAACATAAAGCCAGAATGTGTTTGAATTACAAAAATCCCAACCTTTGCAAGATTTTCCTGAAGCACATTTGAGAATTTTGTCTGCGCTGGGACGCTGCTGGTCCCAAGAGTTCACAGTTACACAGGGAAGGCATGCACTTCTTCAGGGCAGCAAATGTGAGAACAAGGGAAACAAGGTGGAAAACAACCACTTGCAAGATATTTCATCTTTTGAGAAGCATTTGTATGATGCTTATTCACGCAGAAACTATGCTGCCATACGGGTGGCATTGCACATACTAGTGGAGTCAAGCACTATCTGTGCTGAGCCTGTGTGGCAGGATTTAGGCATTGCTTCAGATCTGTTTGCTTCTCCCATCTCACCCCGTGCCTGTCCCTGTCAGTCCTCATCCCCGTTCTGGTCCCTGTCCTTGTCCCTGCTTCCTTTACTTTCTGTAAACCCAACAGTGACTGAGGCTCTGTCTGCTGATACAGAAGTGGTTCTGCAGCAAGATAACAAAGGAGATAATTATCTAACTGCAACATGTGATGGAGACAAAGGGTCTTTGCAATATTTACTGAAAAATGCTTGCTGGAGTTCAGGTGTCTGTGTCCTTTATTCCCCCCCTTGCCCAAAGGTTGTGCTCACCTAACTGTACCTTCCAACAAACCTCCCATGCCTTCAGTGTGCTGTCAGTGAAGTGCTCGGTTTTAAAGATGGGACAGCAAAAACACTTTAATTATGAGGTTGCCCTCTCCTAGTCTTGGTCAGGTGGTCCCTGGATGTGAATTTCAGAAAGTATTGTGAAACATGTTAGCAATTTTAATAGTAATTATTTTCCCCAGAAATTAGATGCTGACCTACTACTCATGGGATAGAAGAGCAGCAGAAGACTGGCCTCCCTGTCCTAAGGAAAGGATTTATGTTTCAGAGATTCCTGCTCCAAATAGGAACAATCACCAGTATATTTTTCACAAATGAATTGGGGTGCAAACAGTTATCCCTAAGCAATTCAATTTCACTTGATAAACAAATGGAGAAGTACCCTTTAGCAGAAGCACATTAGAGGGAGCTAGGAATGGTAAGTAAGGGAAAAAACAGTCAGAAAGGCAAGTAAGGGGGAAACTAGCTGAAAATCTGCTGAAAGTCCCTGTAGGAAGAAAAAAAAAAGCCTACCTCTTGAATGCTGGTTAAATATGTTGTGTAGAAAGATGTAACAATGAACACAAACACTGCCAGACAGTATGGGAGCGAGGTTTATGAAGCAAAGCAATCTGTAATCAGTCCTTTCTTTCTCCTTCCTACATTTCCAAAAGATTAGCCAATGCCAAACCAGCTATCTATCCTGCATCTAAAAGAGGCACCTGGCAATTACAGCTCTGCAAAGGTGCAGGGTTCCCTTTGTGGCTGTGTGTGAAAGAAGCAAAATACCCACTTTCATCTTTGCATCTGAGTGCATTTGTACTACACACGTACATGGGATTTTTCTACAAAGACAGGAAGGCAAGGTCTGTTTTTTCATCATACAGTTAAAAGTGAACTCTCACTGCAGGCACGGGGCTCTGTAAGCACGCGAGCAGCTTGCTCTTGGCTTCACACATTTATTTCTCAAGAACCCAAGTGCACTGAGCAAATATGCACATTTTAGTACTAACATTACTAGAGAGTGTACACTGGTGATTGTACATATATATTTGTCCATTTACCAATACTATTGCTGGGAGGTAGGGAGAAGAAACGCTGAAGCAAGAAAGTCTATTACCAGGAAAGGTAAAAATTTAGTGACACAATTTAGTAAACTGTATGAAGCACGGCATTCAATGCTCAGGAAAACGCCCAGATATTCAGGTCCTTATCTAAAGTATGTCCAAACTATCTGCACTTCTTGAGTCTGCAAAGCTGAACTGGAAATTGGACAAGACAGGCTTTTCTGGTATTGCCTGTTTCTGGCTTCGGCAGATAGCGGTGATAGCATCTCTCTTTACACACTTCTGCAGAGCAGCAGCAGTCCGGGGCCAGCCAGGAAGCACAGAGATGTGCAGGAGAGATAGCAAAGCCCAGGATTAACCATGGCAGGCCCTTGATCCTGTTCCCAGGGGAGGCCACGTCCCATGCGCCCCTTTGTGTGAAGAGTGCAGCCAGTCTGAGCTCCCAAAATGTCTCCTTCCCACCCAGTGCTGGGGCATTGCGGGCCACTATGCGGTCTCAGTGCTGCCACTGCCGAGAACGGGCGATCCATTTGTTTCTGCGAAGATTTCTCCTACATAACCAAGGCAAACAATGGAAAAATAAGAGCAGGGGATTCCGCAGATACCAAATTGACCAAATCACTCGTAGGCTTAACTCCTGGAACACCTTCCTGTGTCAGAAAGCGTGGTCACCTGCCAAAACTGAGGTTTTGTGGCATTTGGCTCACTATTGGAGGATGCAAACCCCGCTGTGGAAACACCCAAACTCAGAACCACCCTGATTCAACTGGAAGCTGTCTGGCCTAAATAAACCAGATGAAAAAAGACAGGGTTTGTTCTCTCTACTGGAAAAAAAAAAAAAGAAAAAAGAAAAGACAAAAAGGAAAATTATCAAGAGCTTGACTTTTTTTTTGCTTTGAATTATTTTCATTTGTAGGTAGGTTCATTTGCAAGAACCAACTGATTCTATATAACAATGATAGCAAGCAGCCACACTGAGTGATTAAAAACAAGGTTACAAAATAAATACTGATCTACCTTTACAGTGTATTAGTAAATACATCGAGCAAGTATTGTGTTTAGTGTAGCTTTTACTTTAACCATAAAAATGTTCATTTCAGGGCTAAGGTGAAGAAAAACATAAATAAAATTGCCTGGTATTATGAAGAAGGGGGAAGGGATGTATGGAGTGTTCATAAATAGCTGAAAGTATCGATCAGTGATGGTGAAATACCAGTGAACTGTACAGAGCACATTGAGTTACCTCCTTGTCTTTGATTAGGTTCAAATGTTAAACTTAATCTGTAAACCTTTAAATGGGATTCAGAGCCAAGAGTCTCGAAGACCTGAGGTTTCAGAAAACAACTGCTGAGTTTGATCCAAATGTCAGAACAAAATGCAGAGAAGGACTTCATATTGGACTTGGAAATGAAATTAAAAATCAATGAACACTTTTCAGACATTCTTCTCCCCTTGAATATTAATAAGTGGGTAAGAGGAATAGTAGCATCTGGAGAATTATCTGTATTAAGACTGTATGTGGTCAAAAGCTTTCTTCCAAGTTTTTAAAAAATTATTTCATATATTATAAATATTTCTTTGAGCATAAAAATAAGAAAATGAGAGGATTTTCTACTTTCTATGCACGATTCTTTTGTTTCCTGAAAGAAAAGGTTTTTGGCTTCTGTGTTTCTTTGAGGGGAAAGCATTTAAAAAAAAAAATAAATAAAACAGAGAAGTTTCACCCTATTTCTTACAAGAGAAGATCCGCTGTTCAGCGCGGTTTCAAGGACAGCCTTGTTTTAATGACAGCCTTCCTAATTCTCAAGTAAATTGAGTTTTCACTGTTTTCTTGGTCCACTTGGGAGGTGGGCACTGACACTCTGGATCAGCTGCTGGCGGCGAGGGCTGCATTGTAATGCAGAACAAATGAGGGCTGGATACGTGCCCTCCTCGCATTCAGCCGCCACCGCTGCCACTTACAATTACAAAGGACAAGAGCAGGAGACACTCCAGCAGCGGGAAGCATGACCTGCGAGCCGCAGCTCATTTCGCACTGCACTTATTCAATACAGCGCTGCCCTATAATTTCCTATTGCATTGTTATCTGCCTGCCGCTTACACACTCACACCTTCATTATGTCCCCGGCTGCCAGCGCCGGCTGCTTGTCACATCTATTGATTGCGCCCGGGCTGCAATTTGCATGGATCGCTCGCGACTGTCCTCCGCCGGAGCGACACCCTGCCGGGGACCGACAGCCCGGGGACCGACAGCCCTGCCGGGGACCGACAGCCCGGGGACCGACATCCCTTCCAGGGACCGATATTCCTGCCAGGGACCGACAGCCCTGCCAGGGACCGAGACCTCGGACAGGGACCGGTACCGCAGGGATTGATGCCCCTTGCAGAGACCACTGCCTCTGATAGCTCCTTGGCCTGATACCCCCGCTGAAGTGTGACACCTCCTGCGGTGACTGATATTCCTGCCGGGCAGGGATGCTCCTGAGAGGCACTGATGCCCCTTGTAGGCACTGATGCTTCTTAGAGGGACTGGTACCCCTGCCAGGGACTCTGCCAGGACTCTGCCAGGGAATTAAGTCCTTTTCGAGGGGGCAGCAGCCTGCAGGGTCTCGCAGAGAGCTCCGGGCAGCTGTCCCCAGCAGCTGGCAGCCCCAGGCAGGGATCGCGACACCCCCATGGGAAACCCGATGCCTGAGAGAGACTGGCCTTGCACTGCAACAAGCACAATGCTTGGAATTCCAGAAATTCGCTGTGATTGTCTCTTAGATAGCCACAAGGAACTGGACACCCAAATCCCTCTGCCAATCGTTTGGCATTGATTTCCGCAATTACTGGGTGGGTGTTTAAGCACAGAGGCCTGAGGAAAGACTGAGATACAGGGAACAAGAAAAGGAAATCGTATTAGATGAATGTCAGTGTTGTCTGTATTGCACTAGGTTTCCTATTTCCCTGTCACAACGAATGAGACTATCAGAGGGTGCAAGTACATCTGTGAATCTGAGGGTGCCTCCTGAAAATGCAAGCTGGTATGTCAGCAACCACAGCTGGCACACGCAAAGAAGAGAACATCCCACAGCTGGGGGGTTGTGGACTTGTCCTGAGCTTGGGATGCGGTGCTCTGACCACGTCTGTAGATGTGCAAACCTGACTCAGATGTCAGTATTTTGCTGGGGTTAAAGAGATACAATACTTAATCCCATTTGTGTTTAAGTCAGTAGGACAGGTCTGATGTTTTTGGCTGGAGGCAGGACTGGATCTGATATCAGAAGTAGCTGAAGATCTCTGTCTAAAAACGGTTTAAGTGGTTGCACAAGCAGAAGACAACAAGGTGATCAGATGGGGCTAAGAAAAGCACTAATTGCTGTGTTCCAGGAGGAATATAAATAGCCTCTTGAAAGGTTTGGTGAATCATTTGCCCTTTCTCTCCTGCACCTTTGTGTTTCATGGAGAGGTTTTGTGAGATTTTGGCTGCAGAAGGAAGGAATCCAAGCTATCTGAACCAACGGTGGTAGCTCAGCGGGATAACAAAATCCTCACATTATTGCAGAGCAGGCAACTACGCAAACCTTTTCAAATCCTCTCCACAAGCAGAGTGCAGATAAAAGCAGGCAGCAAAATGTTTCAGAAATTATCTGTGATGGAGTAAAATCATGCATCATTTCATGAGGGATGCTGAATCAATGCTTATTACTTACAAGTAAGGTGTTTAAATCTTTCAATGGGTATGGGAAGAAAAGAAAGGGAAGGAAGTGCCTGAGATGAGCTCAGTAAATTGCACCATGAATTTAAAATAAATCCATCCTAATTATTCTTATTTTAAATTGTAACATATATATTCCTGATCATTCTCAACCCCTTCCTTTCAGTTTATGACATTGTTTAACACACTGATCCATTTGTTTCATTTTGTCATCTCCTTTTCTCTTGCTGTCACAAGCATTTTAAAGAAACTACACCAGTGCATATAAAAGCCACAGCTTGCAGGAAAACAATCTAATCCCAGTAAAATATTGGTAAATGAGAATTTCATCTTTGTTTTCAGGGTGAGAAGAATCAAGTATCCATTCCTAAAAACAAGAATTAGCACAGCTATTTTTGAGATTTAGTTCTGAAAAAGGCAATCATGCCTCAGCTTGGTGTTAATGATTTCAAAGTTTCAACATTAATACATAACAATTCTCAGTTCAGAATTTTTCAGTATCTATGGTAATGCAAAGCATTATAATTTTATTTATTGTTGCATCAAAATAGATTATACTAAACTACAGCTTCCTACATAGAGCTGAGTCTGGAGTTGTTTTGGTTGGATTTTTTGGTGAAGTACTGTACTTCTATTCCCAGTCGGAAGGTCATGAGAACCATAATACACCCAGACATTTACCTTTCACCATTCCTGCAATAAAGAACACAGTGTCACTTTAAAAATTTACAGCTGAGGTCAAGGCCACAGGAATCCAACAAGCCCAAGCAGGCCGGGGTTGGTGAGGAGAGGTCATCCATGTGTCAGTGGGACCACAAGGTGCAGGTGGCAGAGGCAGGGCGAGCTGCTCACCTCTGTTTTGAGAGCCCACACAGACAATGTTGTACATGGTGGCACGAGTTTTGATAGTCACTAATATTTGTATTTTAAAAAGGAATCCAAAAATAGCTGACTTGTGACACGATTGGAAAATGTGCTGTACTCAGTGTGGGCTTCTCTGACAACAGCAGAGTTCAGTCTGATACAAATCAGGGCACCATCTCAATCTTTCTGCATGAGCACAGTCACTTCCACAGATGAAGAGAGAGAAAGGAAGAATCCTGCTAAAACTTCCTAAAGACCTGATGGGCCATGTTTTCTATCCAAATTGTCCTCTGAGCTCAAGGAAACTACACTCCCAGCCTCCTACCTCAGTATGATTAAGGAGGCATCTTGTATAACAAACACCACTATAAATTATGATTTTTCAATATTTTTAGTTTTTCCCAGAACTTTTTATGTGACTTGTTTAAATCCAAGAACAATGGTGAAGATAAAAGAGCAAGAAAGCTTTCTTGTGCTATTTCAGTATTTGCTGAAACTAATAATTCAGTGTCATATGTGATGATGTAGTAAGTCAGCAAACGTGAAATATCTCTAGGGAGCTCTTTGTTCTGCTATTTTTTTCCTATCCAGTGCTTCAGGTTGTCAACAGAAAAACATAAAATAAATTTTCAGATTCTAAATAAGGCATCTTACATATGATCCTAATACTTTTTTCTGGGGAAAAAAAAAGAAACAGTCAAGCACTGATGTATAATTTTCTTTAACTGTTTCCCCTTTGATAAAGATGTAACGGGAATTGAGCATTTGAAAAGGATGTTTATTAAACTGATTCTATAAATGGAAATGTATATTTTAAACCCCAGGATTCAGGAGAATACTTTGTACTTTATACTGGTGTCATTTCAATCTTACTCTCCTTTGTCCCACTAAAAAAGGGAGAAACAAGTCACAGCCATAAAATTTTACCTATTTTTTAAGAGAAGGTCTACTTTTCCCAATTTTGGCTAGTTTTTGGATTCAGAGAAACACTGAAAAATCCCACGTTGCCATCGCTTCATGCAGTGAAGCTATTCAATTCTCTCATGTTTAAATAAGAAAGGTGTTTCCAAAATAAAGCTGATGCTACCATCTGAAGGCCTGTCTATCTCCAGTTGTGTGCCAAGCAGTGCACAAGACTCTTCACTGAGGTCTTCACCTGAGTCAAATGTAAAGATTAAATGGGAACAATCCAGGCTTAGGTCTCCAGTCTTAAAGTTAAACAACAGATTTAAAACTGTATTCCCACTGAATCTTTCCTTATATTAAGCTTGGAAGAGTTCACATCTGCAAATTTTATTCTGAAACTGTCCAGCAGTAAAGAGAAGTTCATAATTTTAAAATAACTCTTGTCAGTTTGGCTAAGGTTTTATTTGATACAGCACTTGTGTTTTAAGGCTTCAGTGGCTGCCTGTCATTGTCATCCTGTAAAACTGATATTTACTGGTATGACACATAGAAATTAATGCCTGAATGTAGATTCAGAAAGAAAAACTAAGGGAAGAAGGATTTGGACAGAGGGCAGAGACAAAGGTGAAGGGCTCCATAGCTACTGCTAATTAACATGGTAAGTGCAGAGTCACCAAGTCACTCTGGATGAAATTGTTATTAAGTACAATGACTTTATCTATTTCCTATATAAAGGAAGGGTTCAGGATTCACCACTGAGATGGACGCATTGGGCTTTAACAGGTTTACCCAAGATCTTAAAATAATGTCTTTGACTTGCATCCATATGTTGAGGTTGGACTGAAATTTTTGGTCGTATGAATCATCCAGAGGTATCAGGCAGTTCTTTGGGACTTCTGGTGTAAGGGAAATATATAGATTAATTACTGGTCTTTCTGTGTTTCTTGATACCCCTGCTCCTCCTGATGCATGTTTAGGATCTGTCATCTGTCTTTGCTGCCGCTCAAGTCTTCCTGAGCTGCCTGCAGACATCATTCTCCTCCAGGAACTCAGTTGTTGTAGAAGACCTACATGCAAGCACCTCTAGGTATCTCTTTTTTCTGCAGATAGAGGCTTCAGCACCTCCATCTTCCTGATGCCTATCTGAGGACAACGAAGGAAAATCAGTTGGAGCACAGGAGAAATAAAATTAAGGGGAAATCGATGTGGGAGGTAGAGGATAAACCTGGAATAGTATTGACTGCATTGCATTCTACCTTTCCCTTACTCATGATAATTGAAGGAGTTATTTTTTAATTCAGGAACTGCTATTGTTTTTTCAGTGGTGCTGGCGGGTATTTATTTAGATCTGTGGTGGCAATCATAGCTCCATGACGTTTCTTTATTCACATTACAATATCATCTAGACATCTCAAGCAAAAGTTGGGGGTTCATATTTGTAGTAGCTGCATCCAGACACAACATAAAGGCAGTATTTACCTCAATAGTTTACTGAAAACCAATGAAACAAGACTTACAGGGAGTAATGTGGCTTGCTGTCATCTTGAAGAGCAGAAGTACTTAGGTGACTTACCTAAGGTCATGATTGTCAATTTGAGTTAAGGCCTGACCAATGGTGCTCAAACCCTGTACTAATTCCATGAGTACAGTCTGATATAGTAGGAAAGTCTACCAGAGCAGTCATCAAGGAATGCCCATCCACATTTACCAGCACATCATAATTTAGAACCATCCTACAGATGGTTCTAAATGAAAAAGGACCAAGCAGCTGCTGAGGGCGGCCATCAGGAGAAACAGGAGTCAGGACTCACGGCTAGATTTAAACCACTCCACATCAATTATCTATCATATAGGAAATAAAATGCAAAAAAAGTTTTTAAAAACACGAGGCACTCTTTATCGAATTTGCTTTTCCCTACCTGTAGTATGTGTCCTCTCTGACTTCTGAATGTCCATGCTACACACAGCAAACAACCTTCCCCAGGCAAATCATTGTATGACATGGTTTATGAGAGGGATGTACAAGGATAAATAATATTTTTTATGATCTTGACTATAGAGTTTATAAGTCAGTTCTTTTTAAAAAAATATTTTCTTTATTTTCTCAAGGAGCTTACTCTGATGTCTGTCGTAGGGTGCTCAGTAGGGGCCGTAGGGCCTTACAGATCTCAGAAATTTGCAGCTGACTGTTGCTACTGCTGAGTAGCTGTTGGAATATATATGCCTCTACAGCAGCCTTCTTGTATTTCCATACGCTTTTCTGCATTTACATTCTGAACTTTTGTGTTCAGCTTTGCAGTGATTATATATCACATAAACCTGAACGCCTTTTGAAAAGTATGTTTAAAAATAAGTTGACAGAAAATTGCAGTGAAACTCCTTTTGTAAAGTGATTGGATAGCACAGAAACCTGATGAATCTGGTAGGGGATCTAGCCAGAGGTTAATGCAATTCAATACACTTTTCCTTTACTGACTTGTTACACCTTATCCTCAGCCACTGTCCTAACAAGGTCAGTGACTGCTGCTGCTGGAGGTCTCAAGGAAAAGGCTGTAACACTAAACATATTTTGGCCTGCAAATGTAAACTTTAGTCAAATTATACTTCCATAATAACTTCTTTAAAGTGTAGCACATTACATTACTGAAATAATAGCAATAGCTGTGCTGTAGTATTTTTCAGTACTGCCTTAATTCTCTACAAGGCAGCTACCGCAAGATTACTCTATAAAACATTTTTAGAGTCCCAGGGAAGTTGGTTAAGGTTTCTCATGACATAGGCTTGCAGCATTCATTTTAGAAGATGGTAGTCTTTCATCAAAAATTCTGCAAGTCTTTGTAATCCACATGGCTGCTAAGGGGAGAATTTATTCATCATTTAATTTTTGGAAGTTTTCCAAACTGAAAAGATTAGGGTGAAAAGTATATTGTGTGCAAGCAGCCCATGGTCATTTTAGCTTTCCTTAATCCCCTGACATAAGTATTTGCATCTGTATTTTACTGATGAAAAAGCTGTCAGCACAGAGAAATGAACTGGTTTGGGCAATTCTCTTCTTAGGTGCCCAATTTCCCAGCCTGAGGCAACTGCATGAGGAGGGTGATGCTGTGGTTCAGCCTCTTGGGAATTCCTTGCAGCCAAGGCATTGGGTGGGCTGGGGACAGTGACACTGCACCTCTGCCCCACCAAGGGCTGAGGAGGTGGCCCTCTCCTCTGCCCAAGGGTGCTCTGCACAGTCACACTGCAGCACGGAGGGCTTTCCCCCACCAGACTCTTTGTTTTAAAGGTTATATTCAAAGGATGTAGAGGACAAAAATGTTTTTTTCAGTATTTTAATACCAGAGAATTACTATTTTAAAAGAATAACAGTAATAAGAAGTATTAGAAATTAAAAATAATAAATTTTTGGTAATAACAAATGAATAATAATCTGTTACAACTTGATGCATTTCCAAGCAGTTGAAGAAAGTGGATTGGGATACTGGGCACAGAAAGAAACCTGTACAATGGGGGCCTTGCAGAAGGTCTGTGAACAATTTAATCCCATAGGAACAAACTGTCTATGACCAGTCTGGGCTGGAATTGAAACATTTGATGACAGAATGAGGTTTCAGACATCTCTGCTTTTGGGACATTTTCATTCTGCATTTTGGTTCAGTTTATTACTAACACAGGAAACACTATTAAAGTCAAAACTGTTTTTGGTGATGAGCTGTATCTCTACTCCCCTCAAGAGTCAGAGCTGCTGAATTATGTTCTAGTATGCCCATACAAACATCTTTCAGAAAGTTTTGTTTCATCTCCAGTGACTGCTGCTGGTTTGTGTGGCATATACAGGCTTACTAATTACAGTGATTTGCAGTCTTTGGCATTCAGGTATTTTCCCCATTAAACAGACTATTGTCTTAGCAGCTTTGAAATGTTTACCTCAAGCTCATCAGGGAGTTGGATGTCACCTACTGTTGACATGTTGCAGTGAACCCCCATCAGACTAGATATGGGGTCTTGAAGAAATGAGGGGGAGAGGGGAAGCTTCTCCTATGGGAGATGAAACTTGGCTGCTGTGGCTTTCCCGTAGCAGAGAACACAGAATCCCAGATCCCTTCAGTTCTGTGGCAGTTTAGTGAGGGTGCAAATCCTTTTAGCATTGCCTTAACCTCCAGCTATGCAATACCACAGCGTTACCCAGCCTGGGATATTTCATGTGCAAGAATATGCAAAGCAGACAGGAGGACCTGTCTGCAGTGAAGTATTTTTCTGACAAACTTGATACACTGAATATGGATCCCTACCCTCATTGCTTCATCACCACCCTGTGATGTTTGGCCCCAAAGCTAAAGTGGTTTTTGCTGCAAATAACCACACTGACAGCTCCTTGTAAGTAGGGCAAGAGTGGATTAGTGCAGGCATTTTGCGGCAGAAGGCTCTGGAGTCTCACCTGCACAGCCACACGATTGCATTCATGTCCTGCTTTAACGCCCTTGAGCATCTTTTATCTTCCAAATTCTAAGGGCCTTTTTTTTTTTTTTTTTCTCTACCTACACAGGCAGGAGGAGGCAAAATCAAACAGAAACGGGATGGAGAGGAGAGGAGAAAATCCCACTGCATCCCTGTCCCCTCTCAGGAGCCTACAGGGCATGTCTGCTCCCAAGCAGTAAATTGCAAAAATCTCCACAGTGGCCTGCTGCTTGCAGTATCCATAGCTCCTTAGGAAAGGGACGGTGCAGCTGCAAACTGTGGAACAAGGCAGCCAGATGGCCTCTTCTTCAAGGGTTTGTGCATATTCTGGGAAGTGCAGAGTCTGGAGCTTGCCTCTCCCACTTGCTGTGCTGCTCAGCAGGACCCTTGTGCTCTGAAAGGAGCACTCCCTGCAAATGCTGCAACACTCGTGTGGGGCATTCCCTGAGACATCTTAGATCCTCAACATCATTTTACATATTTGCATTTCTGCAAGTTCAATATAGCATTTATTTAAATTGTTTCACTTGCAATTTTTGTATTATCATGTCACTGAAAATCAAGCTACTCCAAATTTCAAAAAGCAGAGGGATAAAGAAAAAAATTGATCTCATATTTCTTCTACTTCATCTAAATATGTTTGCATATAAAAAGTACTGGCCACTCATAATACGCATGGACCTAGTATTCGGATTTGGATAACTTTCCCAAAGATTTTTTTCCTAAAGTTGCTCATCTGATGTCCTTAGCTGAAATAAGGGTGGACTGCTTTTTTAGTTCATCCGTTTTAATTTTTTTCCATTTCTGTTGATTATTAACTCTACACCATATTGCTTAGGCATGGAAATTTAAATGGTAATGCATAATTAAGGTGTGCAACCTGGCATCCAGTTTCACACTCTCTTTCCCCGTCATACTCTCATAGTCACCATCAGTCTTCCAGTTAATGAACTATTTGAACTGCCCTTCAGCTCTCCTCTTTTGAGAGAACCTGAGTGAAGTGAATTGTCACAAATCCTGCAAAGCTTGGACTTCTTGCTTGGGTACCCCAAGCACTGAGAGAGACCTGTCTATCTCACAAGAACAGGAACAGAGGTTTTCCATGTACTGGCTGGGATCAGTAGCTGCAATGGGTTCACGAGAGGAGTCACAGCTCCCAGAGGGCCCAGGGAAGAGGCATTCACATCAGGACTTACACCTTAAACTCTCCTACCTGGCTGACTGACCTAGGCCTGAGTAGGTGACTGTGCATTGGTGTGATGTGCATTTCTTCACAGACTGTAAATCAAGGTGTACAAAGTTATGGCTTTAAAACAGTCTGAATTACTTCAGTTTGAAGGTAATAATTGTAACAACCACAGGTTGTTGGCTCATGGAGATGAAAAAATCCTAAGCTGCTTTACTCAACAAAAAGGAGCATGAAACACCACTAACAGTCATTACCAGGGCATTGAGGAACAGCCGTAATTTCTGTGGGATGATAAAACTGTCAAGTGCATTGGCTAATGGTAGACATAAGCACATAACTGAGAGAGATGATGTTATCTTATAATTTAGCTTTTTCCCTCCTCATTGATACTGGTTTTGTATTTCCTAGACTGAGTTTATGTCACTCTAACAAAGTTCTTGAAAACATGTACATGTTTTTCTGAGCAGAGAGACAGACCCAGTTGAGTGGGACTGGTAATCTTGCATTTAAGTTAAAAAAGGCTGTTGAAACAGGGCACTTCACTGAGTGGAGAAGCCAACTCCTTCCATTGTGGAGAACAACAGGAATAAGCACAGCACATTGAAGGAATTTTACCTTGTAGCTGGACAGTATAGAAACACAACTGCCTTTCACATCTCCTTGAGGCCAAGGGGAAACCTTTCATGACTTCAGCTGTCACCATGCCTTCTCCAGTCCTGAAACCAGCCTAGGAGGGAGCTATACCACCAGTATAGATCCGTCACTGCTGATGGTGCCTTGCTGATACTTTCTTAGAACTGTGCCTACAAATGAAAAGCAGTTTGTGAATCTGGTAGCACTGAATAATAGTGTCTGAGAATTGGTGGCTTTTCATGCTGGCTTGCTAGCATGACTTCTCTAGGACTAGCAATGCCAGTCTGTCTTCTTAAACATGTTAGGTTCCAGTCATTTTGAGAGTATGTTAACAAAATATTATCAGAAATAAAGCCTTCCGAAAATTTAATGTGAGGAGCTTGAAGCCACTCCTAAAAATGAATGAATGTCCCAGGATGCTCATTATCCTTCTAATTGGATCTAGCTTCTTTTTTAGATCCATAATGGAGAGAGCACAGATTGGTACTGAAATATAGAAGACACTTTTCTAAATATGGCCTCTAAACTAAGTAACTTAAATTCCAGACTGATCAGAACTTTGATATACAGTTGAACATGCAGTTGTGTTTTGCTGCAGCAGTAACTACTTCACATACAACTACAAGTTTTTGCCATATTAATAGATGAGAGTCAGCTGTGGTCAGAACAACAGAAATCAGAAGGAAAAGGGGAGAAAGGTTAAAGCCTGAAGCTGAAAATAAAAAATACTGATTGCCTTTCTGTTTTCCTGCAGACAAGTTTTTATCCCTGAAACAGACAGAAGCACTTAAAGAGATGTTTACTTAAGCTATGTAGCAGTTCGGGTGATGTGTACATTGTAAAAAAACTCTGCCAGTAACCTATAAAAACTAGGCAAGTAAGAACCTACTTTCATGCAGAGCTTCCTGAACTATATCTGACATTCAAGCAATGCAGGTCTGGATTCTCAGGCTCTCTTACCTCAGCTGTTGAGATGGGAGGGCAGTTTCCCCCTGAGCTCTGTGCTGTGCCACATAGCTGAAAGTGAGAGTACATAGGGCCTTCTCACCATATGCGACCTGCTTCGTGGAGCACAGAGGGTCCAAGAGGTGACATCATCTTGGCACACCTGAGTTATCCATATCCCGGTTTAATGAGCACCTTTAGAGACTTTTATGGAAGTGGTTTTGTTTATTTAATTTGAAAATCTGTAGCATGTAGCTCTGCCTCATCCAAAAATTACAGAGGCCTATATACCAGCCAAACACAGAGGGTTTCTAATAGCTGGGAGGGTTGCAGTGGAAGTGGTTAGCAGCAGGAGCCAGGTAACCTACATTCCAACAAGAGGAAGTTTTAGATTAAAGGACTTCTGATAAACAGGGGTTTGCTGTCCTCCTTCAGCCAACTGCAAATGCAGTAGGCACTAATCATGACATTCATTATTTAACGTAATTTTTCTTGATATTCTTCTATTTTCCAGTCACTACCTAGGTTTCCAGATACATGTTTTTAAAAGAGGTAATTCGTAAGGACAATAGAGCACAGAAGCAGTAGGTCCCTCGTAACTTAAAGCAGTATCTTATCTGTTGTGTACCCTGGCTTTTTGTAACGAACATGTAATGCTTTGTAGTCAAGCTTTTCAGAGGATTGCTGTTGTCATCTTTCCTCTCTGTAAAAGCCCCTCTGCTCCCGACACTTTAATTGCACAGTTGCCTAAATGAGGCACTGCAGAGTGTTAATGTGTGAGTCTGAGCGACAACACACTCCTCTTTTCATAGAGCTTTTGCCCTTGATCGTGAATGTAACAGAGCACGTACCTTAAAAATAACTGGAGATTCAAGGGGAATCGCTACACTTATCCTCTTGCATAAGGTTTGTTGACACAGGAATCCTTCACCAGTAACTCATAGTCTTTCACTGGGAATAATAAGCAGTGCAATTAGTGAACTAGTTAATAACTGCGTGGTTGGGGAGGACAGCAGAGGCATTTCTGTGTATGTGCAAGCGGAGTGTTCAGTGTCCACATGGTCTAAAGCAGACAAAAAAAAAAAAAAAAAGAAAAGAAAAGGCTTGAAATCCTCCCCGCAGCCTCCCTTCTTGCGAGCTGCCCCTCCGGCTTCTCCCAGACGAGGCGGCAGGATGTTTTTATTCCCTACGGGCCCATTCTCCCTCGCTTTCTCCCGGGAGCCGGGCACAGCCGGCAGCCCCGGGGGAGCGGAGTTTGGGGGCGAGGGCTGGCGGAGCTGATGTCAGCGCCGGGCGGCGGGAGCGATTGGGCTGCGGGAGACTTTGCAGCAGCAAATCCGCCCCCCTCGCCCCCCCCACCCCCGCACCATCGGCTTCAAAGCGGCCGGTGCCCAGCAACTCGCAGAGGTGCAAAAAGTGGGCGCGGGGCCGGCAGAGCCGCGGCGGCGCCCCCGGG
>VZRO01006330.1:221765-403654 GCA_013397915.1 Daphoenositta chrysoptera | reverse complement strand
GGCCTGTCCCCCTCCGCCTCCCCCGCCGCCCGGTGCCCGCCCGTGCCCGCGGGCAGGAGGTGCCGCTGCCCGGGCGGAGCGCGCCGCGGAGCCCGCGGGGCTGTCGCGCCCTCCAGACTACCGCTTCTCTCCTTTTCTAGACGAGGTCCACCAAGTTTTCTTGTTTTGGTGGTGTTCCCCTTCCCTGAGCGAACCCTGGTTAGGAAGGCGCTAATTGCCGTAGGCAGGAAAAGTGAAGCCACAGGATGTCATTGCGAACAGGGAATATGCCCTAGATAACAGCTCTTCGCAAGGCTGTCTTGCTTTCTCCTGTAGAGGGGATGATACACTGCCGCCTGATTTTTGATATTTTGCCTGAAAAAGACGAAGTTAACCGGCTGTGAGGACTTGAAAGTAAAATAAACTCATACGAGGAGCAGAGTGCCAGAGATGCCCAGCTGCAAGGCATTCAACTGCAGAGATGCGAAGTCCAAATGTTTGTCCAAGCAGTGAATATAATCTAACCTGTAATTGTCATCTCTGTGTGGTACTCACATAATTTTTAGTCAGCTAGCTGTCAAGCTGATGCTCTGGACAGGCTGTTTCTCATTCTGATTCTAGAAAACCTCATTTGTAGGTGCCATTAGCTAAGTGTCTCTTAATTATTGAGTATGTTGAAGTCAGTAAGTGCGGTATTTGATAACTTTTTAGAAAGGTGTCAAAGCAGTTTCTGTATTGTAGCTGGTGAAAACGGGTCAAATGCTAAATGCAAGTCTGTCATTTGATTGTCACTATTTTAAGTTTCATCTGTTAACTCTCTATATTCAAAATCATAGTAACAAATAGTGACCCGCACGCAAGTAGAAACAACAGAAGCGCAGATATCTCAGGACTGAGTAGGTGTGCAACCTCAACTTGTTATTCTGGGCTTTTAGTACCTGGGGGGAAAGGCTGCCTTTTACTTGGCATTACAGAAAAAAAATTAAAACACTCAGAAAGGAGAGCTCTCATACTCAGTTCCCTTTAAATTTCCCTGTAATCAAGTTGTGCTCTGCAGACTTTTTTATGCTAATTTGTTCTAGCAAAACTAGTTTTCTACAGAATTGCAAACTTAGCCTAGCTTTAGCGACCTGTACTTGGCCAGGAGAAAAGAGTAATCCAATAATCTATGCAATGGAGGAAAGGTACTTGGTTTAATTTTGATTTTAAGAGCAGACGAAAGTTAGGGTCTTTCAATAAGACTTTTCTGATGCATCCTTTTTTTGCGTTGTTTTGCCAAACAAGGTGGAAGTTGAATGTCTTTAAAAAAAAACCACAAAAACTTGCTCAACAATAACTTGGTAGCTGACAGCTATTTGCAGAATGCACAGCTGGAGGTGGATGGCATGCTAGAAGGTGCTTAACTGACCAGCATCAATAAGAATGTGCACTTGAAGTGTTCTTTCTTTATTCTTCCAAATGTGTTATTTGCAACCACTTTCCAAATAATGTAGCTGGTTAGTATACTAATTACAGACCTGTGTTCGTATGATTTTGGTTTTCCTTTTTTTGTAATCACAGTATACATTCATAAAAGTACACAGTCCTGTAAAATCGTGCTGGCCAAAAAATTCCTGTAACTTAAGGCATGCCCAGTATAAAACCTGTTGGATTTTACTATTTTGCTATTTTAATTAGTGACCATCCATTTCTGCTTTTTTTTTTCAAATTTTATTTTTATGGTATCTAATAAGAAGGTGTTGCTTAACAGACTATTCGGGAAACTAGTCAAGAAAATGTTTATTAGGCTTTTAAATTACTGGGTTTTTATGAGAATTATTAGTGGGCTCCACTATTTTTCAGGTTTGATCTGTTTAATGGATTGTGAGAAAGTCTTTGCAGAGAGTTAGACCAAAGACACTTGCTTTTAACTATTCTCCAGCACATATCTTGTTGTTTATAGCAGGAATGCTTTTAGTAGCTGCTTTAAAGTCTGTAACTAGACACACGTTTACACATCCATACACAGGGATACCCATGGACAGGAATAGACAAAGAAATTCACTATAGTCTTAAATTTAAATTGAGTATTAGACAAAGTAAGGAAATGAATTTATTTGTCACATCCACACTCCTTAAGGAGATGGACTCAGCAAATTATTTTTACAACTTACTGTATGTTATTACACATTACATGTGAACTGTGCTTAAAACCAGGTTGAGGCATCACCTGATAGAATATCTAGGAATGTACAGCAGTAGAAACAATTATTATTCTCTATTTAATAGCATTGCTTATCCCTTTCTGTTTTACTTTTCATGTTTTCAGCCATCTTTTTGCTCTGGTTAGTGTGAATTATAAATTTGTGTGTGTGGGTATGGCACTTCACTCCATTTCTTTTATACCTGGATGCTCTGTTTTAGGAGTTTCCTGGGGGCAGAAAGCAAGTTCAAGCAAGGAGAGCAAACAGCATTCACTGAATAGCTGAATTTCCTTGTGCATTTGGCCTAAAAAAAACCAATAAAAAACACATGCAGTAAGAATCAGAGAGAGAATTTCCATATATGCAAATCAAGCACTGAAAAGTGTAGGACACTGAATATGATTCCAGGGTACAATATCATCGTCCAGTAATTAATTTGCATGCATCTTATTTTCATGCTTATGAAATCCAGCAACCCTTTCAGTAAAAAGATCCTGCCTTAACAACAAATGTCTATGCAGTGAGTATATTGCAAGCATGTATTTACAGAGTGATTTTATTCAGTTTTACAGTCTATGCAGAATGTGTGTTAAAAGTTAAAATGTGGATATTTCGAGATATTTCCATCCATTTCTGCTGTGGAAATTAGTATAAGTGGAAATATTTTCATTGTCGTTTAGAAAAGTATGATAACTCCCAGTGAGAAGTAAATATCTTAATTTTTCAAAGATCTAATGAAAAATAAATATGGATGCTTGACAGCTCATCTGCATACTAATTTCATGTGGCAGCAGTAATAGATATTTTGTATTTCTCTCTCTGGTTGCTTTTGAGTTGTTGGGTTTTTTTTTATTGGTGTATATAAAATGACCAGAGGTTAGAAAATGTATGCCTATTGATTTAAAGAAATCCATTAAAAATGTTTAGGGTTTTATAGGCAGTTACTGTGTTTGTGGGTTCTTGTGTTTTCTCAGGGCTCTGGAATATGGCAGAGCACTGGCAGAACTCAGCACAGCGGCCTCAGCACGGCTCGTGCCGATTTCATAGCCTGTGGTATAGATTTTGAAAAGAAGGCTTGTTTTCCCAGATAAGTTATTACAAGTAAACCAAACAAAAGCAGAATTGCCATTTACTGATAATACTAAAAAGGCCACACTTCAGCAGCCTCCAGCAACTTCTTAGAAATCAACACATAGAAAGTAAGTATGAAATAGGGGATTGGATAGGTAACCCTTCTGAGTTATTTTCCAGTGTAAGACAACAAATAAGCCACCTTATTTGCAATGACATTTTATAGGGCTACTGAATGAAGTTAATTACTGGAAGCAGGAGGGGATCAAGTATTCCTGTTGTGGTAGAAAGCTATGGCCAGGGTTGCTGCTGATACAATGGGACATGAAATAAAAGTTGACAGAATAAACTAAATAAGGGCAGCAAGTAGGTGAGAGAGGCAAAATGATTGTGAAATGAAATTCCATGAAAAATTAATGAAATAGAAAGATTGTGCTGAAGATGAAGGGAGGAAACCAGCTTGGTTCTTCATCATCCTGCAATGCCAAAGTAATAAATGAGCGTGTTTCATCTTGGCGAGGTTCAGGGACACAACTCCTTCCCCACAAAGGGATTGTGTTGTGCTTCGCGACGTGTTCCGCTTATCTCATGCCCTGACAGCTCGAGAGGAAGGGAATGGATTTGGTGATAAAATTAAATTGATTAAACCTTTATCCATCATCTAATTTGGTAGCTTTCTTCTTTCTTTTCTTTTTTACTATTACCTCCAATTTCTAGTGATCCGTGTAATGACAGCAATTTGAGATAGCATCAAGGACATTAGCTACGATGACTGAACTTAAATTTAGAATAAAAATATGGGATTCATGAGTCCATATCTAAATAGCAGATGATTAGGTTATAGCAGACTTGTAACTTCCTAGCAACAGCATGTAATTGAGAGGAAAATAAAATGATGTATTTTACTTTCAAAGAGAACAAAATATTTCAACTTCACCTTAAAGTATTAATTATGTAAGTAGAAAAAGCACTGGTATGAATATTGACCACATCTTACATGAACAATAGCATATATTGTAATTTTTACCTTTCTGAACACAGATATTGTCAGATGTTTTGCTTTCCTCAGTGGCAATACACAGACATGTAAAACTAGTAGCAAAGAATCCTACTGTTGGAAATTGCTTCATATTGCTTAAAATTTTGTAGCTTCTCCTTGGTGATTTGCATAGGAAAAGTGTCCCATAAGGTGACAGCTTTGCTTACAAGTTCCAGTTTAAGTAGTATTAATGGAGTTTTTAAAATACTTAAAGGCAGCCCTTTCTGAAGTGATACCCTACAAATGAAAAACGCTGCACTAAAAATTAAAGGTCAGATGAAATTGCTTTGTGAAATATCTAAGTTACTAAAGGTCTGTGTAAACTGTATTTTTAGGTCCTTGTAATGCCTTATAGGTTAGGGAGTCTCAAAAAAGTGAACATGAGGATATCTGTCTGATCTCTGTTAATTGTACTACTTTTGAATTACTGCTGGCCAATATTGTGTAGGTTTTGCGAGTAGTAATGAACCTGAATTGATCCCTGTGTTTACAGCTAACTATCTCTACAACCTTTCAGGCAGTTTACCGTTTTTTCCCGTGTAAGTGATTAGTTATCCAGACAAAAAAGGCTGATATGCATCAGTAGATAGATCATTCTCAAGGCATCTGTGATGAACTTGACGTTTGCTGTGTAAAACAGCTTGTTTTGCCTGCAAATTATGTAAGTTCCAGTAGTAAAACGAAGCGCTTACCTTTCTGCTGTGGCTGACCTTTGTTCCCCGGTGTATGAATTTGAAACGAAGCAGCCAACCCAGAGGAGTTTTAACAGCATATTGTGATATATAACATATTAAAAAGACTGCTTTGTTAACTGTCGGAAGCAGCTTGTCAACCCATACTAATAGGCAACCCTCCCTGAGTCATAAAATAGCCAAATTTAATGCTTTAACAGAAAGCATTAAATGGATGGAGTTATTGTCGTTCAATCAGTCTCAAATTTTTTGCTTCTTGCAGCAGATTTGAAATATGAGGATGTATTTTTGGACCCTGAATTAACAATACACACTCCGGACTAAGGACTGGACGTCGCCATGGCTGGTTTAATGAAAATCTCTGCTAAACAAAACGTGATAACAAGGGAAGCACGGAGCAGGGCAGAGTGCGTAAAGAGCAGGACGGCTAATATTGAAGATATTACCGTGACATTAATGAATGAAAAGTGTATTTTCACTGAGCATATTCTCTTTCGTTCTGGCTCTTCTAGCTCCCAAATGTGTACTAGAAACAGTGAGGATTCAGAGACATATGGCAAAAGGGATTAGAGATGTGTAAAATTTCAGTAGAAGAAAATTGATAAGACTTATATTGTTTACTTTGGAGATAAACATAAGAAAGGATACAGTAAAATCATACTAAAGAGGAAAAGATAAGGTAAACAGGCTACTCTAATTTATTCCTGATTTTTTTTTTATTTACTAAGACAGAGGCCTTTAGGAAAGGAAAATTTCAGCATGTTTAATAGGAGTGGAAGGACTTTTTCTGTTGAGACGGTATGTAGCTTGCCTGGGAAATTTGTTCATTCAAGGTATGAAAAAACAAAAATTATTTGTAGGGACTTTGAGGTATTTGATTAGCTCAGCTGAGACTCGCGCTACTAAGTTTGATGCTCACTTCAGTGACTGTAGGCTGTGGCTTTAGGTAGGATACATTAAGAAGGATTTCATTTTTCTAATATGAGATATGAATCCTTTTTTTCAGGAAATTATCTGCCTCCTGACTGGCTTGGATTAGGTGGGAAGGTGATTTGTAGGCAGTTTAATCGCTCCTGTGCATTTATTCCTGATTTGCACTCTCCGTTTCCCCAGCTGAGGCCGTGGCGTGCAGCGGTTCAGGAGGTGCCTCTCTGCTCGGCTTGGCGGCCGTGGCGATGCACATCCCTCTGCCCTGTGCCTCCCAAAACCAGCAGCACAGCTGGCAGGAAGGCAGGCACATCTCCTTGGAATATTCCTGACAGCTTTTTAAGTCGCCTTCCTCTCTGTTCCCACTCGACACCCTTCATGGTATTTACGAAAATAGACCGAAATTGAGACTGGTTCCTAGTGTCTTACTTTGATGCTGTAGTGAGGTTAGGATGATTACAATAAAAATTAATTCACCCCACCCATTTCTTACTCTCTTGAAAAAAGAAACAAAAGGATGGGATAAAAGGGGGTGAAAACAAATTTTACAAACACGTGGTGATTTGTTAAGCAGAAAAACCCCACAGGTACTGGTGTGACTGCCAGTGCATCGTCATCAGATGAGTATTGTGTCATAGGGGATTATCCCTGCAAACTAATCTGTGTTTGTGAAGTGTTTCTGCTGGGTTCGGCTTTGGTCTCAATGCTAAACCAACTCCTGTGTCTGATTTTGGAGTTGTGCCACTTGTGAGTGCTGTTTCTGAAACCTGCACTACGTGCTGGTGGCATTTTTTGTGTGGTTCTGGAATGAGGAATGAGCAATGAGTAGATCTAAGCAAAATACTTCATGCTAAAGTGTGACTTCTTTTTCCCCCATTTTTTGTTCCTTGCAAGAGAAATGGTGCTCAGAATTATGAACAGAATCACCTTTCTCTAAATGCTAATGAAACACTAGCGTGAAGAGTCAAAGCTGCTGGGAAGTGTGGGAAGAAATAAGTAGAATTTGACAGATATTTTATCTCCATCTTCTTAAAGATTTACACACAACTGATTTTATGCAATTTCTTGCTTCTTGCCACTTCTCGGAGACTGAAATGGCTATTTATTCCTTAAATAGTGGGATTTAACAAATGTAAAATGATGGCTATCAAGCCAACTCTAATAATGTGTTACCTTTGTATAAAGCCTAATTCTGCTGCCCCTACTCAGAGTAAAATTGAAATTGAAACTCCTCAGTATCAGTCAGGGTGGCAGAACTGTGTTGCTAAGTACATTTATGCCTGTGCCTTAATATATAGGTACATATATACATTTTTGTGGGAAATATAGTTGTCTAGCTGTATGGAGTGAATGACTGTAATAAACTCCAACTTATAATAGACAAAGGGTCTTAAAGCCTGCAGAGTTCAAATTATATGAAGGATTTTTATATTCCATTGAAGTATTTTGTTTAGGGATGTAAAAATAAAATACACTTATATCATTTGTGTTTATTCACACTCATCCATCCTGACTGTATGAATTTGTAATTGTAAAAATATATGTATAAAAATTGTCATAGTATTTGTTTGTTCTTTCTCTATGCAAGAACAGTCATCTTACAGACAAATCACAAAGGCACAACTGGAAAAGGATTATGGTGGTGTGGTTTTTTTTTAGAGTGAGAAATAAAGAAATGAAACACACTTCTTATAAACCAGACTTTTTAGTATATTTCTGCATTCCATTTTTGTAGGTATGTTTTTTGAGTAGCTAAGTAATTCATGGTGAAGACAGGTGCTTATGCAGGAGCCCACAATTCTCATGTCAGGAAACCTCAGATGTTTACCAAAAAAGTGGATTTGGTCTAAAGTTTATTTCTGTGCTTATCTTTCTCCAGCTGAATCCTACGGAAGGACTAACAGAGCAGAAGCCAACTTGGAGCTCATGCTCCGTATTACACCCATGCCAGCAGCCCTGCTGCAAACCACCAGACAAAATGACCATGGCTTCTTGAACAAAACTTACTCAGAATTAACTTTCATTAGCTGATTTCTGGGTTGTCATTTCCCTTCCTCGTGTCAATCATGAGTTGCTATTTACATGTCCCTGTAAATGGTGGTTTTGGGAAGCAGGCTGCAGTGGTCGGCATTGCCTCATTGTTGAGCAGCGCAGACAGTAATTAAACTGGAGCTCAGCTCCTGCTGCTTGTGGATTTAGGAGTTTAAAAGAAACAGTGCAAAAAAAGGAAATGTTCTTTAAGAACACTGACAGCAGGTTTCTTCCTCATGCAACTGCTTCAAACATTATTGATTGACCTGTGTTTATTATTTATTTATGCTAAAGCATCTGATGTGTGTCTGTTGTAAAATTTGTTGTTTCTAAAATCAAGATACTTGACTTGTTTGCAATTCACGCTCATGAAGATCAGTTTTTACAGCTGTGTAACAGAGAATTTCTTATTTCTTTAACTGGTGCTGTGTCCACAAAGAGCACTTCTTGTGCCTTCAACTGAAATCCATTACCACAAGACATTTGATGCTGTGGTTTTTTGACGCCTTTTTGTTTGTTTGTTTGTTTTAAATAATGTTTTACTGTGCGAATCCTTTAAATTTCCTGCACGGGAAGAAGAGGGAATATACAAGAGTGTTCCAGGATAAATGTGAAGCATTTCAGTTCTGCCAGAACAAGTCAAAAGCTTGTCTTTCTAGGTTAACTTGCACCCTCTTAGATTCTTTTAAAAAGAGACTTAATCTGTGCATTCATTTTGTTTAAAAAAAAAAAAAAAAGAATTTTGAAATATTTTCTTGTTACAGCACAAGGTGTGAACTGCAAGGTAAAAACAGGCAGTAGGTTACAAACAGGACCAGTTACCAGAAGACGGTAATTAGGTGTCAAAAAAAACTGGGGATTTAAAAATATATACACTGGCTTTGAGTAGTCAGAAATGAAATAGTCTTTTGCAGTTAGAAGTCTGGTTTGTAATAGAAATAGTTTAACAGAACACTGCTTTATAGATTGGTTAACCCAGGCACATTTTTAAGCAAGAAATACATTCTCCTTAAATGTGGTAAGAAGCCATAGACAAAGACGTTTTGTCAGATTTTCGTGAAGGCTAACAGTGAATTCCTTATTAAATTTGTACTTTTATGATGTAAGGCATCATCGGACTATTTTTCCCTGACAATGGTAAGATCATCCTTCTCTTCAGATAATTCCAACTCATCCCAGACAGCAAGGTCTCTTATTGCCCAGAGTTAATAAAAAGGCATCAGTGTAATCATGCTAGGTACATGCTCAACTACTCGGGAAAAGTTGTTATTAACTCTCACAGACAGACGGGCCACATTTGCCCAGTTTATAAGAGGGAAGTTGAGTCAGACCCGTTAATCTGTTGCAGAATTAATTAGCGAGAGGTCGGAATTCAGGAGTCTGTCGCTGCAGTTTCAAGTGCCCAACCAGCCTGGCTGTGGTTGGTGCCACTCCGTGCTGCAGCTGTGTCACAGCTGGATCTGGATCACTCAGCATCCCTCTCTCAGGGTTTGTCCCCGCCAAGGGCCCGTGTGCCAGGGCAGTCCCTGGAGCTGCTGGTGCCAAGGTGAGCGCAGTGCCCGGCCTGCAGGGCAGCCTGGGCAGGGCATGGCAAAGCCCTTCTGCCTGGTGCTGTTGGAAAAAAGAGGGCTTGGTATCTACGTACCTGTTTTGTATGTAAACAAAGGCGTAGGATCTGGTTGTTCTTTGAGTCAGAATCGCGCTAAATCGCGTTTGCTCTTCAGTTTCAGGAGGGCTTTCGATTTCTGCCAGAGTGGCTTCTTATATGTGCTGTGGGGTGAGGTTTCTGAGTAGCAAAGTTTACATTTAAAAGGCCACTCCTTCAGTATTAAGCAGCACATTGCAGGCAAGTCTGCAGAATGACTACAGTAACTCTGTTTTTTTAATATACGTTACTTCCTTCAGATGCTACAAGAATTTGCTTATAAAATTCGTTGAAAGTGTTACAGATTCCTTTTTTTTTTAATGAGATTTATCCTTTTAGATGAATCACCTAATTTCAGAAGGATTAAATGCTAATTTCTAAATTTAATAGAAATTTCCATTAAAAATCGTAGTAACAGTCCCTACATTTGTACCTTGCCTGAAGTTCATCAATTTTGTTTATTCACAAGTTCTTTAGAAGACCAAAAGACTATTCCGCTTTAGCTAAAACCACTCTAAATTCACTCTAGTCTTTAGCAGACAATTCTTAAGATGAAAAATGAACCAAACACTTGTTTCTGAATCCAGGAAAGTAATTCGTAAAGTTAAAAAAAAAAAAAAAACCTTAAAAAAAATCTATTCCTTAAGCATTATTATCTTTTGCCTCAAAAGAATTGTCTCTGAAATTAACTGAAACCAAGCAGCAACAAATGACACTGGTTTGGGTCTTGCAGAATGCTGTTTTAACAGGAGAATGATTTAAACACTACAGAAGCCATCTCAATCAAGATAATCACAAAGGTTCCAAAAAATCGCTGCCAAAATAAAAGTGTATGTAACCCTGAAAATCCACATATTTACATTTTAAAAATTTTTTTCTTATTTACCAAAACACCCATCTCCTCCCCCCCGCCCCCTTCTTTTTATTATCTTACTTCCCTTGTTTGTATCCTCACCTATTGAAGCAGCTGTTATTCATACAAATTATGAAAAGGAAAGTATATACGAGATTGGTGCCTGGATAGGACCAATATATCAACAAAGGTCTTTGGGGTAACATATGGCCTTGGTTCAGCAAAATCACTTCTTCAGTCATTCCGTTGCTGCTCAGAAAAGCAGTAAATAATAAGTAACAAGATCTGCATACAAATGTGCTGGTGCTTAGGTTTTTCTGTGGAATCAAAAACTGGATGAGAAGTTACTATTATCTGCCTAAAAATTTTCAACGTACAAAAAATTTATAATGCATTTAATTACAGCATGTATTTCTTAGGGCTTGTTCTGTCTTAGCATATCTAAACTGATCTTGTTACCAGTTCCTGAGCTGACTAAACGTTTCTCTGACACTAGCACATAAAGTTGGTTCCTGTGCTGTTTAGGCAGAAGTGGGAGACAGCAAAAAGTAAAGATAAGAGGCTGAGGTTATTCTTTTAATGGACATTATAGCAAAAGCAATGTGTGCGTCATAGGCAGTTGGTTGGAAAGAGTGGCTTTTTAATCTTGGTTAATTTTATAAATCTTGTTAATCTTGGTTTCTGGTACCTTTCCTGATGTTGGTTTGCCCCATATGAGAGTGTTGTGGCTGCTGGTGTCAGGCACAGACCTGCCTGCAGGTGCAGTCACACACGGCCCTTGTGCCGGCACTCTGATGCCATAATGATTTTTTGCCTCTTCTGTTATACCTCTTTTGTATGCCTTTGTGGCCTTTTGTGTTCTTGGTGTTTCTTTTTGGTCTACATTCCTAGACTTAATGTTTTGTTGAGTTAGGAGACTGAACATCTTGGAGGCCTCGGACACCCAGGTCCTCTCTGGAACACATTTTGTAAACTAAAAGATAGGTCTGGCCATTGGAGGGCTCCTTGGGAGAGGGGTTCACTCAGCCTCACTCATTGGGGAATCTTGGATAGATACGCTAATGGGTAAGACCTATAATTCAATATCTGATCTATCGTGGGTGTGCATTTGGGGTGGGCATTTCGATGTGCATGTTCAGAGTGTTCCACCTGGACGGAGTGCACCAGGGATCCTTGAAATAAATACTGAGGGAAAAACCCCTTTTTCCCTTCTCACCGTGTTCGGCTCTGATTTTAAGAACAGGGATAAGGCATCGCTCAGCTGAATTTCCATCAGTCATTTCCCCATGCCCCAACAGGTGTCAGCGAGTTTGCACGTTGTGGAAGAGATGGTGACTCACAGAAACCCTCGTGGCAAAAAGAGACTTCTCAGTCGTGGTCAGCTCAGGCTTTGCAGGGAGGTGTGGTACAGGTGGGCAGGCACCCCAAAGGCACCCGGGGATGTGATGCTCTCAGCACACCTCTGGCCGATAGCGTTGGCTTAAGGGTAGCAAAAATACATCTCCCTGACCAAACGTAGGAAACTGTTTCCATCTGCCCTTTCTAGCAGACAGCTTGTCTCTGCTGAATGTTGACAACATATTATATAAATTTCCCTGCAACAGCTTGTTTCAGAAACTTTCCCCAGTAATATAGATTAAGATAGAATTTGTTTTGACTGCTGTAATGCATATTCATTAGATAAAAGCCCAGACAATTACTATGATAGTTTCACTAACAGGTGGAGCATGTTTTAGGATTTGTTGGGCATGGGATTTGCTGGAATAATCTCAGACAAATTTGGGGGATTATTTTTGTGATGAAAATAATTTTGCATGAAAAGTGAGAATGTAAGAAGATTTGAAGGTGATTTCATTATATTTTTACATTAGTTTGCTCTTACAATTTTAAGTCTAGAATAAATTCATACTTTGAACAAACTCAGGTCTCTCAGGGCAAACAAACTACACAAATAAATGCTACCTTAGTAATATAGCTTAAAATTGCATAAATGGTAAGCAAAGGTATTTCTAACAGGATACCACTTTATTGCATTCATTTTTGAAAACTAGAAAAGAACTAGAAATTATTATTCTTCTGTCTTCACTTGTATAATGTCCACTTTCATCACTAAGGTTATAGATTAATTTCAGTTGAGTAGGTAATATTACAGCAAATATGCATGCATCAACATTGTTGAGAATTTGTGAACTAAAGCACGATTCCCTTTCTTGTTTCCACCAGAAAAATGAGAAAGAATGAGAGCAGAATCAAGATGAACAGTATAGGAGCCTTATCCTACCATATTACAGGGGAATTTAGTTTTTTTGAGGAGCACCAGGCCCTTCATTTTACGAGATCTTCATCCCATGGGACATTCTGATATGGGCGGTCCCATTGTCTTCAGCACAGATTGATCCTGGTGATAATTTTTATAGGGATTGGGGTCATGCTAACTGGCACTATCAGTAGTGGATCACTGCCAAATTAGAGTTTCATAAAGTAAACAAGGAAGTTAAAATTGCACACTCAGGGAAGAACCTTAGTTCATCCCTACAGCACAGCATCAGAATTTAATGTTAAAGGAGGTTTAAAAATACACTTCCCTGTGTAACAGAAGTTGCCAGTCTGGACTCCCCATCTGTTGAATGTCTTGTAAGTATCAGTAGCAATTCAGTATCTGACTTAGGCAGAAATCATCATGTAAAAATGCTAATAATTTCTCTATGCTGTTTTGTTACTAATGGAACTTCAAAGCTATGAATGCATGTGTTTATATTCAATTTCTATTTATATACTTACGCACAGACTCTCTAGTACTATGCATATTAATGTGCCAATATGTGCTCCAGCAACGCCTATATTAATGTATATGGGTATTTTTATAAAGGGCTGGACTCAATGGAAGTTTTGTCCTAGGCTTCAAAAGGAGTTTTTTATTTTAAAAACCCTGTATTTTTTTTTAAAATAAACATTGGGAAAAATTTCCAGGAATTCATGTCGTTCATAACATTGTCTTTTTGTTGTTGTGGTTAGATTTTAATTCTTAAGCACAGGTTTTTTGTGAGCTGCATCATTTTCAGCTGCTTGTGTAGAGATGTTTCTCTGTTGACAGAGCTGCTTCCATACTCCCGTCGCCATCCTCCTTTGTCTTTCTTGTTTTCAGTGTGTTTTAATCATGCTCTCTAATCCCCTATACCATTATAACTGATTAATTAGCAAACCTTCTCTTTCAGGCTCTGAATTTTTCTCTTAGGCTCAGACCATTTATAATCTCAGCTGAAAAGACAAGATTGAACATCTGCCTTGTATTTAATCTCTCTGCATCTTGTATCCATCATGATTATTGTTTCCTCTTTATTATAACTGGAGGGTTTAAGAGTGAAATGTTACATTCGGCATTATCTGGGCATCTGGGCTCTTAGCCTGAAAATAAATCCATGCGAATGGGCCATGGGGAAATACAGAAACCAAGGAGTCCACAACTTGTGGTTTTTTGTAGAATTTTGGACCTCAGATGTCCATTTTTTTCAAGAATTAACTTAAAGAAACTGTGGGTGGAAAAAGACAATGATAAATTAATTGTTTCTTCATGCAGAGCTTTCATCAGTTTGTATTTTCAAAATTTTCTTTGCAAAGATGTGGGATAGAAACATACACATATTTGTATACTTGCAATAAGTAAACAAACCCAACATTTCCATTCAGTAGTCCAATGTCAAGATCTGTTGTTTTCAGAAAATCACATTTAAGGGACCTGCTCCTGTACCTGCTGCTGGTGACAGTGAAAGGACCATCCTCCTTCAGATGTTCAGGTCTGAGCTTTCCTTGACTCCTTGTCAAGATTTCCCTGTGAAGCCTGTTTGCTCATAGCTTCTGCAGGAAGCAATTTTCCCTGCTGCACTTGCTGTGCATGTTTTTTATATAGTTGAGGTTAAGATTTTGAGGGATTGAAGGAAGATCAAGTACCCGTTTGTCATTACCTATTTCCAGCTGGAAACCTTGGGATGGCAAGCGTTCTCTCCCCCTCACTGACTCACAGCATGAAGAGATAGTGGAAGAGAAATTTTCCCAACACATTGTACGTTTGTCAGCACAGGTAAAAGAGCAGTGAATAAAATAACTTCTTTGCTCATCCCTCCTACTGTCCTAGTCACAATCTCAAACACCAAGTAGCATCATGCAGGGTTTTTTTTTTCCCTCCAAAAGGAACTGCCTCCAAGTGTCACATAATTTATGCAGAACTGAGTTTGATTCTCCTTTCTGCTGCAGCTGATACCCACGTGTCATGTCCATCTAAAGTACTGTGCTGTTTTTGGCCTGAACTGGGCCATGGGGTTTATTTAGGCTCTCCCATGCATAATTTCTTACATCAGTTAGATGGGGCCACCCAGCTCCTGGGGTCTCTTGCAAATACGCTTTTCTGTCATTCATGCAATCTAAGCCTTTCAAATTCTGCAACACTTTGCAATAGTGTTAGTGCAGGTTTTGGAATGATGCTGTAATATAATATAGTTACAAATATTTTCATTATGGCAATATAGGAGGAAAGAAAACAGCTAATGTCAGTTACTTTTTAAACTGATATTTTTATTTCTTTCAGAACTCTCAGTGATCTTTGTAGGTATTAGATTAAAAAGTAATTTCAAACATGAATAAGAAATAATGTGCAGAAAGCTGCATTTCAGCTAGAATTAGCAATGTGAAGCACCTTTCTGGGGCTGTGGCTTCAGTCTGCCAGTTTCCCAGGAGCACAGAGCAAGTGTGGCTGAGACCACCAGAACCCATGAAGCATTTTGAAATAGTCTCTAGCAATCATTTCTTTCCCCATGAAGAACTACTTTTAAATATTCCAGGAGGCCTTTCAGAAGAAATAGCATCTTCCTCTTCTGACTGCCTCTGTTTTTAGAGATCTCCTCTCTTGCAGATGTTCGTTCACTTACAACTTTGCATTGTCCAGATGAATAGCTCTCTTCTCACAGGTGGGGTCTGGCTGTTGCCCTCAGCTGGTGTCTTTGGACAGTAATGTATCAGCAAGGAGCAAATGGCTCAAATGGGACCTGGTGAGGCTGAATTTTGGAACAAGTGTTTCTTTAGAAGATGCAATGGCTCAAGAGTTGATTGGACTTGGGGGAGATGCAAGACCCCACAAACAACAACCTGTCATCTGGTCGGAGAGCTGATGTGGTACTTGCACCTGAGACCCTCGCCTGTGTCACCTTCTGCACCTGCTTTCCACAGCCAGAAAACTCTGTTTTATGAAGAAGACTATGAACTGTGTGTGTGTCTGTCCAGGTGCTGTCAGGGCCTTCAGTTTGGTGTATGCTGGAGAGCTGTGATGGTGTTGGGATCAGGATGGTCCAGGCAGCAGCCAGTTCTGCTGGATGTGCTCACACAGACCTGAGAGAGCTGCAGTTCTAGGAAGTCACACAGTTCTTCAGTGTCCCCTGGTGGAATGGTGGGAGTGTAGTGTCCTGTTGGTCCCCCCAGCCCTGTCAGGAAGGAAGACCTGTGTCTAACCTGCTGATTTTCTGGGCTTTGGGGGCAGGCTCACACACTTGCAAAATGGATTTCCTCTAAATGAAGCTCTGTTCTGAAACTGGCAATGCTGGAAGTTAAAATTAGCTTTTCCCTTATTACTAGGACATATTTTTAGGCCCTAATTCATGTCTCATGTGAACACAGTCCTCCCACTCCCACGTTGGGAGTACTGAACTGGAGTCTGAGGGCTGTGCATTACATTTTCCAGAAATAGGTGCAACCCAAGATTTTTAATATTTACATTCTCTGCCTTTTAAAAAATGCACCTATTGGTTTTAGGTGTGTACATGGGTTTAAAATAGTGGAACACTAAAGTAGAAGCTGCTATCCTTTGGTTTTTTATCGCCCCATCCTATTTTTATTTTGGTTGTGTGAAGGGGAACTTGTCTTAGTTTACATCTAGATGCTGAAAAATGCAAAAAAAAATACAGAATATAAGCTCAGTTCCTATGAAAATATTTTGGATGTCTCCTGTTCTCTGCTCTGTCCTTTGGAGCTGCAGAATCTCTAAACCCAGCTGCTGATGTGAGCCCTGGTCCAGCAGCACACCGACATTGCCTTCCTGTCAGAGCAGCTGGTGTTCACAGAGGTCAACTCTGCTAAAAATCCTCTCGTGGGAGCCCTAATGTGCAGCAAGGGCAGGGCCCGGCCTTCAGAGGAGGTTCCAGCTGGTGCCATCAGATGGCAGTGAGGAGATTTTGGAGAAGTTTGACCTGGTCACAGCCGGGGTGGTGGAGATGGCCGAGCAAGCTGGCAAGCCCTGGGAAGGAACTGCAGCTGCCTGTGCCGCTGGAGCCAGAGCTCCTGTCCCGCTGTGTGACTCCTGGCCAGCATCCCTGAGGACACAGGCTTGGAGAGCTGGGTCAGAGCCCGTGGCTGTGGACAAGGAGTTCAGTGGAACCCTGCTCAGTTAAAACCCTGCCAGTGCCACTTGGAAAGCTGTCCAGCAGGATGATGAACTCCAGTGAGGAATGGAGTTTATGGACTGTGGAAACACGGCCCCTGTTCCCATCAGTGCTGGTGCAAGGGGAGGGGACAGTCTTCACCTGCCTGCTGGTGCCCTGCCCTGCCCTCCTCAGCATGGTGTGCTGCCTGTCTGCTTTCAGGGGCTGCTGACCTCCCCTGAGTGTTCTGGGGTTCACAGCCTGTACCAGGAGCCGCCCGTAGGTGTTCATGCCTCCCATCCCAAGGGGCGTCTGAGCCCAGGTGTTGCAGGAATGGGATCTCAGGGCCACATCAGAGCAGCCACAGGCTCTTGGTGGAGAGTGCTCTGATCTTGGACATTGTCTGTGACCATGTGTTCTTACCTGGGAGACCCATTCTGAGGAGCACAGGAACAGGATTTTAGCAACCCCTCATGAGGGCTGTCCCAGCAGCTCCGTTCTGGGAGGGCAGCCAAGTCAAGAAGACTGATTACTGCCACTCCAGAAATTATAAAAAGTGTAAAATATCTATGTTTTGCGACCAAACAGGGATGGAATTATACATCAAAGAAAAACAAAAGTCATTATTTTCTTTAAAGAAACAATAAAGTCTCTTGTTCTGTCAGCATACTCTGCAGAATAATGTAATCAATCCAGTAACTACTGTCTGGAAAAAGAAAACAAAAAAAAAGGTGTAAAGAATTTGGAAAAGATCCGTTTCATACCATTACATAAATAAGGCAAAAATAAATTAGACATTTAGAAAATGCAAATCAAATCTTTCCTTTGTTTTTATCTATTATTATGGGAGCTTGCAATAGGTAGGATTAGAAAATGATCACTGAGACATATTGTTGGCATACTGAATATTTCAAGTCACTGAGGACTCCATTTAAAATAAAACCATCAGCTGTATCAATATATGAATGGAGAGGAATCAGATATTTCTGCCACTGCAAAAAATTAATAACATAAGTCATTAGCATTAGTGCAACTTGCTTCTATTTCTAATTTACAGGCACATATCTAGATTAGCCGTAAAATATTCCTGGGTTTAGGACACACTGTCCTCCATTGAATGCTTAGCCTGGAAAGGTTATTAACATTGAATGGGGACTGTTCTCTCAGGAGAGCTGCAGATAAAATGACCAGGGAAAGAAATAGCACAACTTCTCAAATTAGCATAATTAGTAATTATCTCTTAATAGCCCCACTTGGCTTTGGAGACTTGGCACTTGAAATTCCGCTTAAAGTTCAGTGAGGAAAAACAAATTTCACGCTGAAATGTCTCAATAACACAGCTGAGCTGCTGAGGTAATCGTCTGGTTTAGGTAAAGGAAAGGAGATGAACATATGGATAGGAAAGATCTTTCCTGTAAGCACTGTGTTTGTGTTTGCATATGTAAAGCACTCCAGGCTTAATGGTACAATTGCCACTTTCTCTGGGGGTGAGGGGAGGGCAGGAGGATGAGTGGGACTTTTCTCTCTTCTTTACTGGAGAGAAACAGATGAAGATAATAAACTAAAATGAGCAAATCCCATTCATTTTACACTAGAATAGTGTAATTTCTTTTGCAATTCTAGCTGAAATAAAAAACCCAGAGACAGACAAGCCAAGCAGTGGATAGAAAAGCAGCCTTTTTCATAGCCAGTGGCAGAACTAAAACCTTTCCAAATGGGGACAGTTTTCCAACATTTAACTCAAGGTAAAATTGGATGAATAAGCACAGGCAGCCTGGTAACCCTAATTTTTTTTCTTTCTGTGGCAATGAAACAGATGGCTCTCTTAAGATGCTTTTGGCTGGGAAAGAACAAAGGCAGAAGAGAAGTATTTACCATTTTTTACACACCTAAAGCCCAGTCCTCTTTATCCTCAGGCAGAAAGCATTTTATCCGTCCATCCTGATGGAAACAAGCCTTTGTTATTAAGTAGGCACGTTTTGATTTACATGTTGCACAGCTGGTTGGAAGCTTTCCACTGGGAAACACATACACAATTGATAAGCCTTCCTCAACTAGTTTGAAATAGAAAAAGAAGTTGTTTCACTCTGCCCTCTTTGGCAGTTCATGTTGGATGCCAACACTTCAGCAGTGGATTTATTGTGGTGATGGTTTGGGAAGCTTTGTTTTTAGTGTAGGTTCATGTTTTGTTCTGGGTTTTTTCTGGGTGTTTTTTTGTTTGGTTTGCCTTTTTTTTTTTTTAATGTTGGTTTGGTTTTTGAGGGGGCGAGTTGGTGTAGATACATATTTTATAAATATATATATTTATATGCACATATAAAAGTGTGTATATTTTGTAGTGCCAGATTGCCATATCCCAAAGGTGCAGGGTGTCAAGGGTTGCAGTTGTTCATGCCACACATGGCCCCTCCTGGGGACAGGGTCAGGTGCCCTCTAGAAGAGGCACTTTTTGTTCTGCCTGCAGAGTGAAGGACCCCTTGGCTGCAGGGAAATAAGTCTTTTGGTGCTGTGTCAACACATAAAATAGCAAAGATGAAGACAAACTAGTCAGAGGAGGTTGACAGCTGTTATAAAACTGATAGGCTGACACACTCATGGTCAGAGCAGGAAAAGGTTTGGCTTAGAAACTCTAATTAAAGGCTGGCCAGGGTCCATTAGCTCATCTTCACTAGTAGCTTTGCAACCTCACACCCTATGTATCACCCTTTTTATACAGGCTCTAGGTGAGAAATGTGATTAAGCAAGCTGCTACACTATGTTTCCAAGGCCCAGTCTCAGAAAGCAATTCAAATGCCTCTATCAACCAACAAAATCCATTTCAAAATTCAGAAAGAGCATGAAAGCAAAGAGGGAGAAGGGAGAAAAGAAATGGAAGCAGATCAAAAGAGATGAAATGACATTTGAAAAGTATGGAAATGAGGAGAATATTGAGATTGAATTAATTGCAGAAAAATCCTAAAAGATGCAGAAATCCAGCAGGTCTGATGTAAATATTTGCAGGCTGACAGAAAGCAGGGAGATGGGCCAGTATCATGATGAAATGAACACATTGCTCCCTGTTCCCCCAACCAGTCCTACTCCCAAATGAGCACTTGACAAATAAATTAAGCTCAAGCACCAACAGTGGAGAGAGTGCAGAAGAATATTCTGATGGACACCGGAGATACCTCCTGATAGACTGTATGTGGGCAGCTGCTGAGAAGAAAATGCTACAAAAGAAAAATACCCACTCCCTGACAAGCCTCTTTGTTGAATGATTGATATATTTCTGCTTTCCTCCTTCCCTATAATATTGGGAATGTGAGCTGCTGCTTTGAGGCCAGAACTATTAAAAAATAATCATCTGTGAACACTAGCTTGACTTTTTTTCCCCCCCAAAGCATGTGGCTGTAGGTAGTGAGTGTTGATTTTTCTTGGTACCTCAGACTGGATTTTTTAGGGCAGATTTTTCATAACAGGTCTTTCGTCATTTTGCTCTTAAATTTCATCTTGAGAAATATAGGAGAACCACATGGGTAGTTGCACATGTGTCTTGTTTGCTTGCAAAGCTCATTAGAGAGATGTTCTTTTTAAATTCGAGAACCCTGAGCTTGATTTTTGGCTCTGCTGCTCGTTTTTGTGACTGTGGCAATCCGCTTGCCTCCCCTGTGCACTGGGTCTGCCAGGACAGAGTAACTGCCATCACTGTTATTTCTAATCTCTTAGTGCTGTGAGCCCTTTAGAGACCATTAAATTATGCCTGGGACGATGTGATCCTGATCTGATTTGGGATCTCCTGGTTGCTGCTGTAAAAGAAATAGCAATATTACTATGGCATTAAGTGTTATTTCTAGGCATTGCGGAAGCTGAGTGTGCAACCTGAAGGTGAACTTCCAAAGGCTACTTCTGTGACATTAGGTCTTGTCAGACAGCAATTAATTATTTGGCCTAACTCTGTGATTCTTGGCAAACCGCAGTGAGATGGTTAAAGGGCATTTCTATTCTGCTAAAACTAGTGCTAGAGAGGAATGCTCAGCAGTTCAGTCAGGATTGGACCTTTAAAACTGGATAGTGAGAAGAAGAGAAACATGCAGAAATTACCTGAGCAGAAAAATGCCTGAGGGTAATTCATTCTCTTAAAAAATGCCATTGGGTTATACTGACTTCATAGGTAGCATTTAATTGTGTCAAGCTGGTGATCTGCTGCCTTGTTCCATTATTTTCTTTCCCTTTCCAATTTTTGCAACCACCTATTTTGGCTATTTCATGAATTGCTGGTAATTCAGAACAGAGAATGAGTAAGAACATACTGTGTATTATATTTGTGTTGCTTTCAAACAGAGTTAAGCATAACCTGTATATATAGATCATGGCAAGGAAATATTGGTAATTTTCAATGGAAGAGTAAATTGAACAACCCATCAGACCTATAAGGCCTATTCTCCTTCATTTAATAAAAGTAGGTCAATGTAGGTTTTATGCTGTTCACATTAGTGTCATTCATTTTAGCTTTACTAACAAAAGTGAATGGCTGGTTGAGCATTACTGGAAGAGGGTATCAGAAAAGAAATTAGAAAAAGAAATATGGGTAAGGAAACGTAACAGAAAGTAAAGCCCTACATCGTGGGGATGTTCTGATAAAATTTGTTAAATAACATCAATTCACACCCTGATTTTGAAACTCCCATTTCTAAATGACTAAAGTACAAATGGACTGGAACAGAAGAAAAAATGTATCTTATGTATTTGTTTAGCTTCAGATCAGCTATTAAACACTCAGGAGATGCTGACAATGGGCTTAATGCAATCCTGTCATGATTCCCATTTAACTCTAAAAGTGCTTGTTAGATAGTTGAGAGTGCCATGATCTGCTCTGGCCTGTGCAGTCCTGCTTTAGCTGTGACTTGCTGGTTTGGTTCCTGTTCATTTCGATGCCCAGGTGCCTGCCTGAGGGGATCCTTAGTGGCTTGAAGAATGCTGGGTGCTGATTATAGGATAAAGACAGGGAGAATGTTCTTCTGTCTGCTGCTACCAGCATAAGGCTGTTTATTGAAGCATTATCAAAGTAGTATGTAAACATACATCACACATTGCATTTCTTAAATTTGCCTCTTATAGGTTTTAATAATACTGCAGTTTTTCATGTAGTTAAGAAAAAAATGCTTTAATATTTCTCGTACAGGGCCTTGGAAAGTGGTGAATGAGAAGAGAAGGAATTGGGATTCTTTTTATTTGCTTTTCAGCTTTTATTTAAGGCATAGGCTATGCTTTCATATCTTTCCTGAAAGCGTAAAAACCTTTGAAAACCCTTCAGAAAGGGTGAAAAAGTTGTTCAGCTTCACACAAAAAAAGCTCGCAGATTTCCTTCATATTCTGCACCATAAGTCATTTTTTCATGCCATTTCTTAATAATACTTGAAAGAGACCATTTTAATATGTGTACCTCAAACTAGTTCATGTTAAAATTCTGCATCCATCGTTACAGCATTTAAGGAAACATTATTTTTAGTGCATTTGTTTTAGACTCTTTCCAGAGTCTTGTGAATGGTCCCAGTTTCAGATCACAAGCTCTGTTTGGGTTATAGTCTGGAATTGCTGCAAGATGTGGGAAGCCTTTTGGTGTCTTCCTTGTCCCTTCATTACCCTCCTTTCAGAAACCACCCTAGGCTTCAAAATAAAAAGAAAAAAAATAGCACATCAGCAGTAACAAAATCAACTAACAGGCCAGGTTAGCATAAGGAGATTTAAGGCATTTTAAATACTTGACCTCTAAAGACTGTTTCAGGACATGCCTTAGATTCAGTCTGAACCCATACAGACATGACATACATTAGGCTTTGCTAGTTTTTTTTTTACTAAACTAAGAGAAAAAAAAAATTTCCCATTCTTTTACATTTAACAAAGTCAAACAAATTGCCCATTGCATGCTGAGCTAAGGATATCTTTTCTCTGTCCCCAAGCAAAATACTGTTGTAGCAACTGGAAGCCTTATAATTAAGAGAAAGTGGGAGAAATGAGTTCTTTCAGGAGGTCATACTCTAATAAGTGGAAAACTACAAGGCCCTCTGTGCATCTCACACAGTGCTAAATTCAGTTCAGGTGCTCTAGGCTGTGAGTGGTCAGGAAACCAGTGAGAACACTTCTCTTAGTCTGTCATTTGCTATGAAACACAGAAAGCCACAGGCAGATATCAAAAATAACGAGTGGCATAATTTCCTACAGGGCAGCTTGGTGGTAGAATAAGACCAATCCCTAGGTAGAAGTCATCAGTGGCTGACCTAAGACATAGTTCAAGGCAGTGCATGTACTTTATACGAGGTACCATGTAAAGCAGAAATGTTTCGTGTGTTGGGAGATGGCAGAATTTTGGATGAACTAGAAGCTGACTAGATCCTCTTGTAAAACAGGGGGAAAGGCAGTGTCCGGAGGAGTACAAATGGTATTAGACCCTATTAGTGGTACTGTAGAAGGCATTTGAATTTATTTGCTAGTTAGTGAAATCAATCAGTGAAATCAATCATTTTGATTTTACCCCTCAGTATGACATTCTGTTTAAAAATTATTTGAATTAAGTTTCGAAGAGAAATCCAAAGTTTTTGCTCTCACTTCTGAAGGAATTGTTCTATTTTACACTCACATAGATTGTATTTTTAGTTGTGGGGTTTCTTTTGTTTGTCAAAAGAAACAGAGAGTTCCGTCGAGTTCTCTTAATCCAGTCTCTCAGTTTAGTAAGTGAGCCATTCTTAAAATAACAATATTTATACATGATTTCAAGGAGATGCCCAACCACAACCTGGTCTGCATCACAAGAAGCTTGGCCAGCAGGTCCAGGAAGGTCTTCTGCCCCTCTGCTCTGCTTTCATGAGATCCTACCAGTAGTACTATGTTCAGCTCTGGAGTCCCAGCAAAAGAAAGATGTGAACCTGCTCAAGCACATCCAGAGGAGGGCCACAAAAATGATCAGGGAGCTGGAGCATCTGCTGCGTGAGGACAGGCTGAGAGAGTTGGGGTTGTTCAGCCTGGAGAAGAGAAGGCTCCAAAGAGACCATAGCACCTTCCGTTACATAGAGGGAGCCTACAGAAAAGACAGGTAGGGATTCTTTATCAGGGAGCATCGTGACAGGATGAGGGATAACAGTTTTAAACTGAGAGTGGATTCAGTTGAAATATTAGGAACAAATTCTTCATTGTGAGAGTGGTGAGGCACTGGAACAGGTTGCCAGAGAAACTGTGGCTGCCCCATCCCTCCTCAAGGCCAGGTTGGATGTGTCTTTGAGCAATCTGGTCTAGTGGAAGGTGTCGCCACCCATGGCAGGGGGTTTGGAATGAGATGATCATTCGAGTTCCTTCCAACCCAAACCATCCTGTGATTCTCTGATTCATTCTTTGATTCTGCCATTCAGTGTATATCTCACATATTATGGTCTTGAAGGATGCACAAAGTTGCACACCAGCCTTGCAGCTTGCTCCAGGTTGGCGGCTCACAGATGAATTCTCTGTAGCCTGAAGGGCACGTGTAGCTTCAGGTTCTGCAGCACTGTCTGAACCATCTAAGGCATGATGCACATGTGCCTACGTGGCATAACTCCCAAGCTGCACATACCTAAGGTTAGTCAATAGTATTTTAAATGTGTATTTATCCTGATCCCTTTAAAACATTTGATAATGAGATCTCTTTCTTTAGCAGTCAGTCCATTGCTTCCCCCTGCCTTTCCCCCAGACATCTGTGGTCATGCAGAGGATCTGGTGGCATGACAGAGATTAATTGTCCATGCATACTTAATTTTTAAACATAGCATTTCTCTTTAACTCCCACTGGTCCCAGATGGATTTGTGTGAGACCTTATGTGGTTTGAACTTCTAGATTTGTTGTATCCTCTTGAAAGAAGACAATAAGCCTCATTTTTGGAAATAATAATTAAAAAAAAGCTTGGGAGAGAGGATCAAAACCCAAAAGATCTCAGCCCAGATAATTATATTGAGGTTTTATAACCAACAGGTTGATGCAGTCACAGTGAAATGAATCACAACAAATAGTAGTTCAGCTTGCTGTGGCATGAGCTGCCAGTTTTCCTTCTGTCTCCCAGAGAAGAAAGAGCTGCGATCTGCTTTAAATTCTGACATCTGGTAAAGCGTAGTGATGTATGATTCGGCACACAGGCTCGTTCATTGCACAACAAAGTATGCCATTTATGAGGCTCTCTAAATATAGGGAAGCAGTTTATTTAAGTAATGCAGTAAATAACAGAGTAGATATTTTAGTTCAAGGGAGTGTATAAGCCTTGAGGCTGAATTCGATCAAGGACGTTTTTATGTGGATACAGATCTTGGATTATTGAGACCATATGCCTACCTGTCTGTAGTTTCTATATTACCCAGCAATCATTACTGCCTGGCACCTTGCAAGAGATGTTCATAATTGGCTAGACATGATACAAGAAACAAATAAAACTCATTTAATTTGGCCCCAAAATTCTGAGATTCCAATATGAAAACTTTCTTATGCAAATTTCACTGTGGGTCTGTGTTGTTCAAATTGTTGGAAATGAGGAATTTCGGGATCACCAAGCACTTTTAACTATGAAATCTCAATTAAAATATTTTATTTGCTGGTACCTTGGCCATTGATTTCAGGATTGGGATTTAAGATTCTGCAGTCCAGAGTAATACTTGCTGTGTTAGCTCAGAGCTGGAGCCAGAGAGCTTCCAGTCTCCAACAGCAATTGGCAGCAGGTCACATATTTAGGAAGGGGTTAAGCAGTGTACAGAGTATGCAGGAAATCTTCCCTTCCTGCATGTTTAAAGCAAAAAGGTTATGGGAATGCCAGAACCAGAAGTTACACCTGAACAGCTGTGTTCAATGACCACTGGTAGGCATGAATTAATCATCATCATAATTTAGAACATGTATAATTTAATATATACATAGTCTTGCTTAAGCCAGTGTGTTCACTGAAAGGTAGGTACTTGCAATTATTATTTTCCTGGAAGTTACCTTTGATAAAGGTATAATGATGATTAACATCTATAATAAACTATTCAATTCTTTATTTACCAATAAAGCATTTGTTCAGGACACCTCAAATTCTGCATGTGCGGTACAAACCAAAAAAAACGTAGTAGATTTCACATTCTGAACCGCTGTCCTTTCACCTGCAAGCTGAAGCCAGCGCGTGGGGGCTGTTCAGGTTTGGTCTGAGGTGCCCACTCTCCAGGACCTTCCATCATGGTCCTGATTGCCCCATGTGGGGCCCCAGGTGCCAGCCCAGAAACCCAGGTGGAGGGTGAGGGGGTCTGCCCGTGCACCAGCATCCACTGGGAACTGCAGGATGTCACCCACTGAAGCAGCTCTGTCCTTCTGCCACAGTGACAGCCCCAGTCTTGGATGGGTTTCATGCACAGCGAGACAGCTGCTTCTCTGCTATTGTTCTTGGGGCCACGAGGATTTAAGTGAGGAATCGATGGGATCACAGAGGGAAAGTAACCCCAGTGGGGTCAGTGCTGCGGTTACCCATAATCCCATAATTTTTAAAAAGAAAGTCTAACTCTCTAGTTTTACTATTAAGAGATTTCAACTTTTTTTTTAACTCTGCTATTTTACCACATTTTGCTATTATTTACTATTATACTACCATGTAGTAGGTTTGCATATATTCATAAGCAAAATTCTATTTACTTTGGAAGTTACTGCTCTCATGATTCCTGTTATTTAATACCACAACACAATGAGTGAGGAAAAATAATACATCTATTTCTCTTTTTTACATCAGCTGCAGAGTTTTACAATCCATCCAGCTGGCAAGGCCCAAAGAAGTCATTTTCCCATAGAGCAAGAGCAGCTCAGAGTCTGCAGCTCACAGTGTCAGGGGACCTGGTCTCCTGTAAGTGGCCCTATATCCAATTATCCTTGTAACCTGGCTGCTCAGCGTTTCCATTTCTGATCACAAGTTTTCCTTACCTTGAAATTATTTTTTAAAATCCGTTGGGCTGGAATATACGTTTTGTTACTGCCAAAAATCTTAGACCAGATGCAGAGAGTTGACTCTGACCAATTACATACATGCATCCATAGGTGCCATCATGAGCTTGATTCTTACCTGACTACGTGCATAGACCTGTTAAAATAAAAGGTACACTGTGAATCTAAAATACATACATTTCTACCAAGCTGTGTTGGACTAGGGTTTATGGACACACCCATTGTTAACTCAGAGAGGCCATGTGCATCTAAGGAAACATTTTTTAACCGTTTCTGTTTAAAACTAGAGTATTTTCTATGCTGAAGTGTTTGGAAGGTGGGAACTGGATTTATTGGGTATTACTGGTAAATCATGGCTTGCAATTACTTTTATTCCATTTATGTTTTCAAATTTGGGGGGGAAATGTGTTTTCTTTTCAAAGAAGAACGCATTATGACATTTATGGTGAATGGAAAAACTGGAAAATTATGTTTCTGTCAAGAAACAGTGATATTGTTACTGAAACAAAACATGGTATGGAGAATAAAATTATTTTTTGCCATTCATAAGACTAGTGCAAAATTTAAAAGTTTTAAACTGAACACTTACAAGTATTTCCATATTTGTAAATATAGTTGTTTTTGTCAAATCTGTGTATTTTCAGCTGAGAAAACAAGCTCTTCACTCTGCTCCATCCAAGCTAAGGCTATGTCTGCATCCTTGTTTCCCATGACATCTACCTCTTATCTAGATGTATCCAAAACGAGTTGTTGGGGGTTTTTTGAGTATTCCTAGCAGCATGGTCCTGGTAACACCATGCTCTAACGCAGCCATGAACACGGGCTGATTTACCCTTCATTTGTGTGGTTGGTTGGATTTTTGTCTCTGAGCTCTGTTCTGCTCCAAAGACTTGGGCTGCCACCTGTGATAACTAGTTTAAAAATAAATGGGGCCCATCTGTGACTGCAGTGACAGCTGTGGCACTGGATTAACATCCACCACACTGAATGTGGGATGCAGCACACGGATGGGGGAATGCAAACACTCCCAGTGACCACAGGTGATAAAAACACAGATTGTTTCCTGAGCACCTGCCTGGCCTTTGTGCTGCAGGTAGTGCTGCATGAAGCCCTGGAAAAGCAACATCAGACCGAAGTAAAGCAAGTGATGGCATCTTTCAATGCCTTGCTGAGTTTGCTCAGCCATTCCTGCACTGCCAGGGCAGTGTGGCTGCCGTGGGTGGTGGAGGAACGTGAGAGAGGTTTGACACAGGGTTGTATTCCCACCTTATCCTGCTCTCTCCAAAGACGCTATAGGGAAAGCACAAGGCTGGAGAAAGGAAATGCAGCCTTTGAGCTTTCCATTACCTTGCCAAAATGGCCACATAGTGCTCTGCCAAAACCATCATTAATAGCTGTGAGAAGTTCTAGCCTGTTGCAGGAAACCAGCGGAGACACTTTGTGCATTAGCTGCAGACTCCCGTCATAACCCAAACAACATTAACTTGCTTTCAGCTTCATACAAATGAGCTGCTCATCAGCTCTGTTATTGCACAAACGTGTAGCAGCTGCACTGCAGAAACAGATTGCTGAGAAAGTGCTTCAGTTCAACTCTCTTATGCAACCTTCCCATCCTTTTACTGAAATGATTAGCTACAATTCGGGTATTAATTTAATTTCACTGTTGTCAAAGTCCTCATATATTTTTTCGTATGTTTGCATCTTTTGGTCCTATCTGTGTCTAATACACCCTTAAATCAATTATTTAAAGAACTCTGTTATTCAAAATGTCATCACAGGCAGCAAGTATCCAGTAAAAAAAAATTTTGATAGGCATAAAACCTGCCAGGTTTAATGACATTAGAACATGCCATTGTTTTTTCACTGATTCAAAATTTTATTTTCTACTTCTTGCCATATTCAATAAAAACTTAAGCTAGCTTGTGAGAACCTCAGAGAGCAGTAAATAAATAAATAAATAAATAAAAATTAAGGTTTGAAGAACTTGGAGCTGGCATCTGTGACTACAACAACTGTCAGTTACTGTGAAGTTTGTCTCTGAGATGTGATGCATTCTGGATGCATGTACTCAGCAGATGAAAAAACTTGTCTTTTTCATTTGGGAATGAAACGTGAGTCAGTTCTCTGCACACTAAATTCAAATTAATTCAGGCTTACAAAATCTGTCATGCTGGTCATCAATAACTAGTTTATGTCTGAGAGAACTCTTTTTCCCTTTTCCTACTTACTTTTTTCTGTTCCTATTGCCCATCAACCACACAAACAGTTTTGCCTTCTGGAATGATTCTGCTCCAGATTCACGAGCTTGTGTGTCACACCTCCATCATCCATCAAACCTGTTGGTACCTGGCTGCTGCCTAAAGGGCAGAATGTTTTTCTATTTATTTTATCCTACCAACAAAACTGAGTCTCAGAGCAACTTGACCTCCAGCATCTCTGGGGAGCATTAGGATACTCATCTGAGATGCTGAGAAAGAGTCACTGCCAAGAGGCAGAACCCTCTGCACAGAATGGAAGGGTTGGGTTTCCTGTGGTGGGGGGCACTGGGAATGGGGGAGCTGAGCAGTCAGAAACTGGTTTGTTGCTAAAATAAATATGCCATAGTGCTACTTGTATAGTTCAACACAGCCTTGTCTGCCTAAAGGAAACGCTGAGTCTCTTCTGGAAGTCACCCCAGGCCAACAATGGTGTAATTGCCCATGTCATAGAATCATAAAATCAGGTTGGAAAACACTCTTAAAGATCCCCGAGTTCAACTGCTGACCTAACATTGCCAACCTAACATGCACAACCTAAGCAGTTGGTCCAACACCCTTTTGATATCTCCATTTGTATTAGTCACATACTGTAAGGCTAAAGGAAAGAACTTGCATCTAAATATTCAGTTTCTTCTGCATCAGAGTAAATGTCTCTGTTTCACATTGCCTTTTGTGTTACCGCAGGAGACCTGTACTTAATTGTAATAGCCCCTCTGAGCTTACCTCATCCAGAGGCCCTTTTTTAAGTAATATGAAGGATATTTTTATACAAAATCTGTCCTCTTGGAAATACTTAATGGCCAGGTAAGTTCAAAAGTGAGAGATTTTTCCACTCTAGTTTTCTGACTGCGTATGCAGCAAAATGATCCTGCATTTAGGAGTTAATCTTGTTCTTATACCCTTCTTACCTTCTCTGGGGAAGAAATTTTCCAGGCATGAGTTTCCTAGTTGTCTAACAAGTCTGTGAGCAGGACAGCCATGGTCTGACTGCACAAGACCTCAGACACAAGCCTATCTTTCCTGGTTTGTGTTATTTAATGCCAATCATGAAAGATTTCTTGCATTATAATGCAATATAAATGATAATAATAAAGTATGAAGATTATTTCCTAAGTAAATCAGCAAGCAGTCAGTTCTAATACTATACTGCTATTTGTTTAACTTGTTCTGTGTAGATAAAACCACAGGTGCTCTTTTTTTCATATGAAAGGTGACTTATCTATAAAACTAATAATATGGGCACCAGCTGCCCAAATTGCTCTCTAATGCTTTTCAAACAGTGAGCTTTGTGTTTCCAGGAGAAAATCCTTCCTTTTTAAGTCTATAAATGGCAGCATAAGTTCACTTAGGTGAACAATAAATGTTTTGCTTAGGAAAAAAAAAAGTTAAATTACTGAATGGGATAAACAGAGTCTTACTCATCAAGCACCACTAACATGGGGCCTGCCATTAGGAAAGTGCTCATTTGGGGTTTCAAGTGATGAAGATGTAGATAAAACAGGAGACTCTAAAGGGCCCAGGAATGTATCTGAGCATTACTCACATTTTGTATGAGACGTAAGCCCCTAATGTCCTCTGTTCTTATCCTGTGACCCATGTAATAGTTCTGGAAAGCCCTTCTAACTTCGTGGAGAACACAGTGGCCCAGGAAATGGAAAAGGACAAGTTTTGCATTAGGGCTTTTAAAATGTTGGGACTGTCTCAACATGTACAGGGTATCTTGGGAAGTTCACTCTCAGTTATTGTATTGTGCTACTTTAGCCTACTGGCCATGCAGACAGATACCAAATTTTAGTTTTCCTCATTCAAAAAACTTTCTTTTCTTACCTAGAGTACCGAATCTTGCTCTTTCTTGCCCCCTCCCCAAGCTAAGCAATAGGAGCAGATGAAATGCTGACAGAACGTTCATTGCAGAGGGCAGTTGCCACTGATGGATGCTATGTCTATAACAGGTGCATCATCATTTTCACATCTGTCTTTGAAATGCATTAGTAACTATTAGTCAGTGTTACCACTGGACTTGCCTTTGCAGCAGCTGCACTGCTCTGACTGCTCCACTTTGTCACTGTCTTTGCCCCTTTGCTTGCCCAGCATTTGACATTATGGACATTGACCCACCTTGGCCTCCCTCTTATTGGTATAAATTATGCTGTTCTAATCCTGTGGCTTCTTTTCTAACTTCTACCACTTTTGTTCTTGTTTAATTTAACATATTTCAATTTATCCAGGCACTCTTGGGTAGCCTGAATCCACTCTACATATTGAGTGTGTCTAAACTGTGAGGGAGTTGTAACCCAAATTCTGAATCATCTGGCTCTTCTTATTAGATGCTGAGTATCTCTTTATAACACTTGATGGGGCTGTCTGTTTCTTCCTAGAAGGCTCTTTGCTTTGTTACAGTATGAAATGGTAACTGGTAAGGAAGGAAAAGAAAAGGAGCTAGACAGAAGTGGTAAAAAAGTGATCATCCAAATATCTGAAATGAAAGCATTCAAAATCATCAGCTGTCTTCACTGGTTTCACTAGGCTTATATAAAATGCATGCAATGTATAATATGCTAGGCTCTTACAAAGTGGGAATGATTCGGATCAGGTATTTAGTAATGTCAGGTTCATTAAAGTTTAGTACTTAGACCTTCAAGTGTACATGAAGACTTTTTTCCCACCTCAACTAATTATAAAGATATAATAGCCATACAAAAATTTAAATATAAAATTAAATTACATTTCAAAGAAATGTTGGTGAAGATGGTAAAAAAATGGTTCTTAGAAAGCTCAGGGCATAAAATCCAGCAGGAATCAAGATCCTCTTTTCCACTCCTCGTCCTTGAGGCTTTTGTGTTCCAGGAACTGTGGAACAGAAGCAATAGAAGTTGTACCTAAAGGATGCAACGTACTTGAAGCTCCTTCTCTCTTTGGGTTTGCCTGTTGCCTGCACTCCTAAGTAAATAGCCGGGCCACAAAGAATTAATCTTGGAGAGGTCACAAGTTCCCAAGCATTTGCCAACCAGCCTTTCAGTGTGGAGCTCAGATTAAGTGACCACAATAGAGAGGGAGCCTGGTGAAATTGATCGTTCAGCTTGGGAGAAATCATAATTAGCTTTCCTGTAAAGCAGCTCCACAGGAATGCAGCTTCTGAGCCTCCCTGAGACTCTGACAGATCTCTTGGAATCTGGTTTACTTATCCCTTTTGAGGTTGAACTCTTGTCTGCTGCTTTATAGCATGAGATCTGCGAGTCCAGGGTGCTGACAGGCAGGGTTTTAAGGGTGGCATCCTGGTGTAGTTACCATGCAAAGGCTCGGCCCAGTTTCCTTTTCCCAGGGATAGCCCCGTGCTGTGCAGTGAACAGCGAGGCAGGAAACCAGCAAGGGAACCAGCAAAGAGGCCCCTTTCAGCTCCTTATCTCCCCAAATCTTTGCCAGTAGTTCTACACGGCTGCACCGCTCCTGAGCATGTATTTGTAACTGCACTGGCTGCAATAAGAAAATACACTGACTCTCATTCCTGCACCAGTTACTCTCTTTGGTCCTGCTGGAATAAAAAATTACTTCCTGTGAAGTCGCTTACACTTGCTGCTAACTTTATTGCAATAGACACTGACCTTTTAAACCACTAAGCCTATGGAAGGCTAAATTATAGAGTTTACCTCCCTAGGTGCTCCTTAGCTGTCATAATGAAGGAAGTTTACAGTGAGAAAGTGAATGAAGCAAGCATGTTTTTAACCATATGGTAATTATCTGCTATCTGTGCAAAAGACATAAAGTGTTGTTTACTTGATGTGAAAAGAGCATCTGAGAAAGGATTCCCTGGAGAGGGAGTGAGGGAGGTTTGGCACAGTGGCTGCTCTTCAGATGGCTTGTAATAGACCCTATAAATTTGGAATATGCTATTGTTAATCAGTGGGGATTGGAGCTGCTTGGCACGCAGTGTTTTAGCTTTAAGGGGCAGGTGAGTGTCTTGCCGAGCAGATGGGTTTTTTTAAAACTGTAATTGAATTATGCAAATGTAAATTGTTTGTTGAGCTTTAGAAGTAAGAATAAAGAAAAAATGTGTAAAATGACATCCTTTGCTATCAGTGGCACATTAAATATGAAGGAAAAGCTACTCTGGCAGAAGAGTTATTCTAAGACCAATAAGATATAGGCTGTGTTCACTCTCCTAAAAAAGTTTAATTTAGTTTGAGTTCTCTTTTCCTGCTTCTGATACCAAAGTATTATCTTACTTGCTTATTAAAAGAAAAGGAGGGAGGTGCAGGGCAGGGGGGAGAAAAGGGAATGTGTTCTAACTGCAACCACACAATTGCAAATCATTTAATTCTCAGTACATTAAGTTACCCAGAATAACTGCCAAGACTCATTTGAACAAATGTACTCAAACTGCTTTAGCACTTTAATACTAAAAAATTAGTTGTGAAAATACAGCCAAATCATTTGCACTACAGTGGCTGAATCTGATGCACACTTAGAATCCCTTAAATCTGCCCTGAAGTGCACACTCAGCCTCAGACATGTGAAAAACCTTTTGTCTTTTTTGAAAAACAATGTGTTAAGTGTCAGATAAGAAATTTTTATTTCCTTATCTTATTTTCCGATTGATTGTGTTCAGCTTTAGTCATAAAACTAAACTTTGTGCTGTGAGGTGAAAATATTCACTATATGGTTAATGGTTATTTCTTAGGAAATTTTCTTTGCATTCAGAAGATTTCAGAAGATCTCCAGGCCAAGCATGCGAAGTTTAAGCAGTGAGACCTTCAGGTGGATATTTCAGAGAGGTAAAATGAGAAGCTGAGTTGTATAGATGGAATGAGCTCACAAATAAGGGTGTAGGAAATCTAAAGAAACATACTAAACTATGAAAGAATATGAAGAAAATAATATGAAGAAAATAGAGATAAGATCTTCAGCGTATGATCCTTAGAGGAGAAATTAATGAGCTGGATGAGAAGGGTTTAAGAGCAGAAACCTGGGAAAGCTATGGGAAGGCAGGATCACGTGACCTACAGGTCCAAAGGCAGCAACAAGGAAAAATACAGCCAAAATAAAAAACCTTTTCCTCACCACTCTATGCTGTCCTTCAGCAACTCCTAAAGATGTAGGATGTTTGCCTTAAAGTCCTTACTCATACGAGAAGTCCTTTGATATCTGTCAGACTTCCAGTTGTGTTAGTCACTTGAGTAGGTATTTCAAGGAGCAAGTCCTTAAGGTATAAATTTTTCATGGCAATTTTTCAAACCAGGCTCTAAAGCCCAGTGCACATTTATGGTACCATTTAAATGAAAAACAATAATATATGATATAGTCTGAATATTATACTTAATGAGCTATATTTTCTCTTAAAATAAGGTTACAGACTATAACCAGAACATTATGCTGCCATAAATTTCATGAGACTTTTTTCTAAACACCTCAGTCTATAAAAGTCAATGACTCACAGAGTAGACATAATCTAAGGGAAACTTTGACCTTTTGCATAATAAGAAGCCTTCCAGCCTGTCGTGTCAATGCTCTGATTCCTCTGAGTGTGCTCTGAGAGCGTCAGTAAAATAACAGTTACGGCAATTTCCATCTGGAACTTGCATTTTATAATTCTGTAATTATATTTAAGCAATAATCTCCTTTGCTCGACTCCTTTTTTTGCATTGTTTCTCAATGGCCCACATGATTATTCACCCTTAACCCACAGCAGTTCACCTCGTGGGATTTGAGGAAGCAGGTTGCAAGCCGTATGATGGAGATGCTGTTGTTTCTTCTGGCAGTCAGAACAAACTGGATACCTTTACCTAAATGTGAAAAGTGTGACTATTTCACTGATGCACCTGGTTGTAGGTTATTTAAAGCTCACAATATTCAAAACCGCCTGGTTTTCCCTGCACATCAAACCCCTTCAGTTTTACACAGCTTCCATTCACAGCATTTTCTGTCAGGTACACCGAGACTGAGCTCAGGTAACATTTATTTTCACTTGGAAAGAGAGATAAGATGTGTTTGTGCCTATGAATTAACCCTCATCACTTTCCTCATGTCCAAGTTTTCCTTGATAGTTGCAAGATTATGATGCCTGTCCTCGCTTTTTAAGTTGTTGATTTTTATTCTTCTACATTTCCCATACCGTAGAGTTTGTTCTGCTCTTGGGTGAAAACACTGTATGTGGACTAAAGGACTTCAGAGAAACAGCTTTGGGGGATTTGATTTCTGTGGATATGTTTATGTGCTGAAAAAAAAATCACTTGATTTCACTGGGAGTAATGGTGGCAGAGGACCTGTGCTGATTTGCCAAATAATTTTGCCCTTTACCTTTCCTAATCTCAACTGTCATGAGCCAACACTCCCCTGATATCAGGGTATATACAGTAAACACTGGTGAAATTGACTTTTAGTTAGTACATGGCATTCCACAGATGAAAATGAATTTTTGTGACTATTTTTCTTGAAGTCGTGGAGTTCCTTGAAAGTGCTTTGTGAGACCAGACTGAATGCTCCTCTAAAAAGTCAGGCAAGCAGCTTCCTATGTCCTTCATGATGGAGAGCATCCTGCTTTGATTAACAGTTACCTCTTTTCTTATCAGTGATCTGCAAAGGGATCTGATCAAAAGGTAATTAAATAAATAAGTTCTGCAAAAATGTGGGTTGAGCACTCCAAAATACTTAACACTCTATGATAATTCTATGAGTTAGGTGGGGGGAAAAGGTGTAAAGTATGAGCAAAGGAGGAGAAAGAAAGGAATTCAAAAATAGCTGAATGGATTATTTTGAATTATTACTCTCCTGAAAAAAAATCAATATACTGTTTTGGCTACATTTTTAGTTTTTCAGAAGAACCTAGATTTGTACTAAACTTTTCTTCCTATACTAGGTTACATATTTCATGGTTGTGTCCTTTCTTCAGCAAACAAATTTTTTTGAAAAGCAGTAATGTTCTTTGCTGTAGAGAGGACACACAAAGAAACCGTTGTGGATATTTTTTTCTTGTGACTCATCTACTAAACCTGTCATGGAACTGAGCACAGTTCTACACAGAATCTTGTGGGCTCCAGCATGTCATCTCTTTTGTATTTGGGTGAAAGAGAAGATATGAACTAGAAAACTCCATGAGGAGGGAATGGAGACCTCAGGTAGCCTTGCAAATTGTTATGTACTCAAATATGTGCATTTAGTTCACAAATTAGACAAGCTGTGAGCTCCAACCAGCAAACATCTGGTGAGGTACATCAGCCTTCAATGTCTTGGCAGCACTTGAAGAGACTTGAGATTGTGTTCACTACTGTCCTGTCTTGTGACTTCGGGTGGTTGGAGGTTGATAGAATGAAGTGGACAGCTAAGAGCAAGGTTTATTACCTGTCCTGATTCTAAGATGCTGGCACTGAAGCCCTGGGAAGGCCCTGGCAGGTGTGTTGTGGAACGGCATGAGACTCGTCAGGCTGTGTAACACTGGTGGTGTGACCCGCAACAGGACCTACAGACTGCTCCCCTTTTGCCCATCTAGGCAAGCAGTGCCTCAGCTGTACTTTATTAAAACTTCCTTTATCTATATTCTGCTTGTCACTCCCCCGTGTTCTTTATTCATATTTTCTGATTTATTTGGTATTTTATGTTTACTGAACCTCACTGTTTCACTGGCAGCCTTTTTCTTAGCTTTTGATTTCAGTCTATTACTTGAATCTTATCCCCAGTCCAAAATTCAAGATAGTATTTTACTCCTTGGATGCATATGATCAAACACAAATGTCTGATTTCATGCATATTTCTAGTCCCTTTAAATTCACTGCGACTTTCACTTTAATTTCAGTGAAACTGATGTGCAAAGTACCTGCTTAAAGTTAAGCATGCAATTGATTGCAAAATGAGGAAATTTATCAAGTATGACTATTCAGTTATGTAAGAATTACTGTAATGTCTGCTCTTTTTATTTTATAATGTTCTCAAAGAAATCACTTCTTTCTCTTATCATTAACAGACTAACAACAGAAAGATTTTATCTTTCCCCATTTGCTCCTTACTTCTGCTTTTTCCAGTTTATTCTTGAACATTATTTTGACCTCTAAATTATGAGGTACACAGGTTAGTAACGTGTCTCTTTTAAAGTTCTAACGTTCAGGTTTTGTACAGATCAAATAGGAAGGTGAAGAATGAATACAAAATGTTTAATTCTGCTTTCCGTGCAGAGGATTCAGGAAATTGGCAAAAAATAATTGCAGGGGGTTTTATTTTATGCTTCAAGTGAAAAAGCCCGACTTTGTGATGTTTGTACTCTTCTTTTCCTGTATAAAGACCAAGTGACTGAAAATACTGGATGGATTGATGGGGATTTATTTTGCAGTAGTACAAGTCTAGTGTGTTTTTTGAATGTGAATGTGATCTCATTGGCAGGGTTTGCACACAGATGTGTGGCATTAACACAGTGGATAATTGGATATTGCAAATGAATTATCTAAATGTGGTGATTAACAGGATAATGTCCCTAGCTGATGTATTCAACACTCCTTTAACATTAAGATGAAAAAAAAGTTATAAGAATAAATGTGCCTCTGTACATTTGATTTTTTAATCAATAACAGACTAAATTATCATGATGTGTTTAACTATATTTACATAGGCACATATATTCTTGTGGAATATATCCTCACAGTAATATGCATATGTGTATAGAGAGACATATATTTATATTATCTATATGCTGTTTTAGTAGATATGTGATATATATATATATATTAAAATAAAAGATTCTACCAGAGGGCCTTGGCACATAAGAAAAAGGTTGATTTTATGTCACAATGACAGAGAAACTCCTGTTACATCTTTAAGAGTTATGAGGACAATGTTTAGATAAATAAATAAAAAAGCCTAAAAAGAGAAAAACTGAGAGGTGCAGCTATCAGGGACATTATAGAGTATCAGAGATACTGATTTGTCAGGAAAGATGCACTCATCTTACCAGTTAAAAATCTAAACATGATTTTTTCTTCCATTTTTAAAATATTTAATAACCTTATTTTTGTTCAATCATATTATGTAGTGGTCAGCCTTCATCAATACAGTTCCTTGTTCCATACAAAAATACATTTTGAATTTTTACAGTAAAATACTGATTTCTACTATATTGGGTATTTTTCCAGGCTTTATTTTCTTCCCAGTTAAAATTAAATGAAAATATCATAGTGAGTTCTCCTTCTAGGTCCTACTGAAAACTAAATCGCTTTCCTCTCTGAATCTCTGTTGGTAGAGTATTATTCATTTTATTTCCTAAATGAGCCAAAGTTTCCAAAATCATCATTACCATCTGCAAAAATGCTTAAAACATAGCATAGCATTATTCACCTTCATCCTGTTTCTGATTTGTCTAATGTGCCTGCAATGACTATTTCTTGTTATTATTCTGAGGGATGATTTAGGTGTCAGATATCCTACAATACTTGTAGTATTTTCTTTGAAATTTAGCTCTGGAACCAATTTGCTGTTTATCACTGTAGGTAAAAAAATTGCTTGGTCTTCATTGTCCAAATGTAAAATTACTTTTCTTGTCGCTATTATTGTCAACTGAAATAATATGTTTCCTAAAGTATATGACTCTGCTGCTGCTGCTTTACAATATAGACATTCTGGGTAAAACTTAAGACATATTTCCCTATAATATTATTTTTAAAAGTAGCTACACAATACATTAAGTGATTTCATTTCAGGCATCAGAGATTAGTTTATTTAAGTCAGGAAATAAATTAGATTTTACCTTGGTCCTCTGTTTTTTGTGCTTTTAATGTAATTTTTGGGGGCTATTTAGTGTGGAATTTTAGATCAAAACAGTGTCATCTGTGATATCAAATTAAATTCTCCTTCACTTTTTAATGGATTAAAATAGTGTTTTACAAAAACGCTTTTCAAGTTTGCTTGCTAGGCTATGCTTCAAACATAAATTCAGAAAAATAGATAACTTGCATTTCTATCATCTTGAAAATTATGCACAATACTGGGCATAAAGGTCGCAACATTTTTAACTATTTAAATTCATAAGATGTACAAAGCAGACTAAATCCATCAAAGGACTTGCTTCTGGCTGACTTATGTACACCAGATGGATGTACATGCTGTTACATTAATTTTAATGGGTTTGCCTTAAAAGGTGTGTGTTTAGGTGTGCCAAAGACCTAACATTTGTATGCAATGGGGAAAGAATAATATTTTACTTCTGGGTTGTCGTGGTTTAACCCCAGCAGCAGCCAAGCCCCACGCAGCCGCTTGCTCACTCCCACTCCAGCAGGATCAGGGAGAGAATCAGGAGGGTAAAAGCTGGAAAACTCATGTGTTGAGAGAAGGACTGTCTAATAGGGAGAGCAAAAGTCACACCCAAGCAAAGCAAACCAAGGAATTGATTCAGTGCTTCCCACGACAGGCAGGTGTTCAGCCCTGCCGGGAGAGCAGGGCCCATCACACGGAACGGGGACTGGGGAAGACAAACCCCATCACCCCAAACCTGCCCATTTCTCCTTCTTCCCCCCAGTTTATACACTGAGCACGATGCCATCTGGTCTGGAAGATCCCTGTGGTCAGTGGGGTCCCCTGTCCCAGCTCTGTCTCCCCCCACCCTCCCAGGCACCCCCAGCCTCCTGGCCACGGCGGCCCTACGGAAAGCAGGAAAGGCCTTGGCTCTGGGTGAGCCCTGCTCAGCAACAACAAAAACATCTCTGTATTATCAACCCTGTGTTGAGCACAAATCCAAAACACAGCCCCATACCAGTCCCTGTAGCCAAATTACTTCTGCCCCAGCCAAAACTTCTCCTCTTAACCCCCACATAGGGGGTTAAGAGGAGAAGGCAGAAAGAGTAATGAAAAGCTGCCAGGCACAAGAAAGGGGTTTTTAAGGCATGTTGTGGGGCTGTAAAAATTCATGTGTTATTATGGGAACCATCTTTTCTAAGCAGCAAAATCTTCCAAAACAACTTTCCTTAGAGATTTTGAAAACTAAGTCAGTAATTGACTTAAGAAAACAGCTGCATCCCTACAGGTTAATAAAGGAAGTTTCTGACAGTAGATGTACATGGTGCATGGTTTAAAATGGAAATTTAAGACATGAAATGAAAAAATGGTTTCGTTTATTCCAGAGTGGATAAGATTATTATATGTATGCATGTTTATTGCTTACACAGTTAGCAACTACTAGTACTGATTCCATAAATAACCAAATTTTGTACTTCAATTTGACATGAAGAAACTAAATTAAAAATTATAGCTGAACTCTTAACCATGAAATATACGGAATACAGGCTACTACTGTTTCCTGTTTACAACAGGGTTACAGGTAGAGCACACTGAACTTTTAAAACAATGCTTGGACACCTTTATCCAGCCGGAGAGTCATGACAACAAGCTTTGTGTGTGTGTGTGTTACGGAGCAGCAGTTTCTGTGGGCATCCTTCTTCTTCTGTATCAACTCTCCCCTCCTCTGTACTGTAAAGCCTTTGACTTTGCATTTTATTTTATGAGGAGGAGTCTCTTCTTGAGGGAAAGCATAACTACAACAATCATTGCCATAATGCAGTATTTCTGAAAATACGCTGAGTTGAAATGGACAGCATAATCTGATGTATAGACATGTAAGTTGGAATCTGATTTACACTCATTTCTGGTTTGGTTGCAGACTTCGGTTTTGAATAAATTTTTTCCTTTTGCCCCTCTCCCCGTGAGTCTACCCTGATTTCACCATTACCTGCATGGCTAAAGGACTAGCTTTTTTTTTTTCATCTTTTTACTGGTCCTAACAGTATCTGAAGCTCTTAGATGAAGCCATAAATGTAAAATGATAAAAAACGCATTATAAAACTTAAAGGGAAATGAAAACATGTTTTAATCTTGGAGTGGAAAGGGGAATAAGAATTTCAGGTAGCAGAACCTGGTCACAGTGATGGAATTTCATCTTCAGTTATACCTAACCCTTTCATCACAACAAGCAATTTAAAAACAGTCTTAAATATTAACTTAGCTTCAATTTGATAATATGCTGTGAGAGTTTTCAGTCTCAGAAACACGGGAGAGACCTACTGATGAATTTTATCTCATAATACAGAAGCTGTCTAATCCCTCAAAATGTACTTAAATGGGAAAGGGAAGCAGTGTTCCATGCTAAAGATGTCACCAGAAATGAGAACCATTAGGAGAACGTCATGACACATGTCCAGGGCAGAGATGGCAGCTGCAGCCACACTGCCAAGGACCTTGGTTTAAAGGGAGTTCCTGAGTTCAGGAAAGCCACGCAGGTGCAAAGCATGTCTTTGTGGAGATGAACAGGAAAGAGTATTACAGTTAGCCAAGAGGCAGCAATTTGTATTATATATCTCAGGATCCTGCAAACAGCAGCAGGATGCTCAGAGGCTGTGTTTCTCAAACTCTGAGAAGCTGAGTCCTTTCCTGAGACGTGTATCTTCTCCATCCAAACATTGTCTAGAGCAATCCAGGTTTTCACAGAGGAAATTACAACCAGCTACTTATATTCCCCTGCTTATCCCAAAAAAAAAAAAAATGAGCTGTTATTAAGCCATTAGAAGTAGTCTGCAGTTCCCTGAAAAAGAGACAAATGTAAAAATACAACCTTTAATGCCATCTGACTTTGAGGAATTGAGCAGCCACTCTCTAAAGCTTTGAAGCTCTTTGAGCTAAATGGTGTTTTGGAAGATGGCAGTTTGGAAACACTGATGTTTGTTAGTAATATTTACTAGCCTGTAAGCTATAGAAGTTCGTCGTGTGTCTGATCAATGTAAATATTTAAGGAAAAAATACGAAAGTACTGACTCGCAGCTCTATAGCTCTTACTAAAGGAGGTGGGAATAATTGGACCTGGCACTTGATTTTTTTTTCTAGTTGATCAGTGCATTTAAGTCTGTCTAAAATAACCTAGAAGGATGAGGCAGATTTGCCCTTTATGGAATGAGAAAATCCAGGCAATTTTTAAACAAAACTTTTCTGTAAAGACTCATCATTTTAATCATCATAGAGAAGGGAGGAGATATTATATACATCTTAACATGGTTCAATCAGTTTCTTGTCTGATGCTAGTAAAGGCAGGATTCTAAGTCTGATTGGCAGAAGAAACCCTAGGGCTAGCCACTAAAGATGGCCATTATCATTTATTAAACAGGTGTTGAAATGAATTGGTCTTTTATCGTAATGCAGATTTACAGTGCATTAGGCAATCCATTTTTCAATTTAGTGTACTGCCTCTGATAAATTAACAGATGTCGATTGATTTTTTTTCCTTCAGTCCCCCTGTTTACACCTGACAGCCAATGCTTTATAGCTGAGCAGTTATTTGAAGTTATAAACATTATAATTAGCAATTTTTTAATTAGGCTGACAATTAACAGGAGATTTGCAAAGCTGCTAATTTGACATGTCATACTCTCCACAGTGTTTATGTTAACCACTACTTGAGTGAATTCAATTGAACAGAACTACGGTGTCTGAAAAATCAATCTCAGAAGAACCCTTTTCCCCACTTGGGTGACATCACAGCACTTCAGGCAGAGAAGTGGAACTTCAGTGAAATTTTACAATGTGACAATTCCAATACTTGAAGCTTAAACAATGTGCCCATGTTAGCTCAAAAGTGCAGTTAAGTGTGATGTGCCAAACACATGCATGGTCTGGGCTCTTTTGCTATTGTTAAGCTTTAAGGGTTTTATTTTTAAGGACTATGACCAAAAGAAAACCAACAACCATACAACTCCAATCAATAGTTTCAGCCCTGAACATAACTTTAGCTCTTTGAGTTGAACAAAGGAAATAGAACATCTGTCATTCTAGTGTCTGTGTGGTCGTGGATGAAATCTGTGTAGCTTTTCCAGTAGAATTCTGCATATCCCAGTACAAACTGGTGTGGCATGTGAACAGAATGGCATTATAGGGGTCCTGCTGAAGCAGGTGGGAATTTCCTGGCTCTTTCCATTAATCTGAATTTCCTCACAGGTGGTACAAAATGGCCTTCTTTCTGATGGAACCTCCTGTGTGAGCGCTCCCCACGGAACGTTACTGCCGCTCCTGGCCCAGGGGAGGCTGGGTGGATGCAAGGCAACGAGGGCCTTGGAGTGCTCAGCAAGAGAAAGGGGCTTGGGATGGAAAGAGACAGATGCTAAAAGGTTGCCTGCCAACACCGGGTGAAGATAATGGGTGGGGCAGCTTGAGAAAACATTGCTCTGGTTGATTTGGGTTGAAACGATGTGTTCTTCTGTAATTTCTGTGAAGATATTTAATCACATGCACTTTGTAAAGGAAATGAGGCTAGCTTTTAAATGCAAATATACCTGATTTTGACTGAGAAAGCTCTCTGGCTCAAAGAACATGAGTATTTCCTTCTCTAACATAGGCATTTTCTTGGTTTTATTTCATGTGGGCTTTTTGCATCAAGTCATGTCCTTTCCTCAGATACTTGCTTCCTTTGTGTTCTGTTTCTGAATTGTCTCATTCTCTCCACTGATGGTTCATCTGGTGGAAGAACCAGCAGCCCTTTAGAACACGGTAACAATAAAAAAGAAAGAAAAAAAATGCAAGTTCTTGCATGCCTTTTTTAAATCTCCCTTCTTTAATCCTCTGCAGCCATCCAAATACACCCCTCTCCATGTGGGCCTTTCTTCTCTGAGGTCCTTGCTTGTAATAGAGGTGAGACGCATCCCTAACTTAGTGAAGTACCAGGAAGAAACAGAATGTGCAGAAAGCACCCCTCTGCAAAATAGTCCCACTCTGAAGACTTCCCCCAGGAGCTCAAAAGAAAATCTAGACACAAAGTTATTGAAATCTTTCATTACAATGATACTTCTACCTCCACATATCTGTGATTTTAGTCACTTGCTGAACTCATCTGCTTTCCTAAAAGGTGCAAGAGAATGAATGAGCTGAGGGACTCAGAATTCACTCCATTGCAATAGTAATGTAAAGACAATGGCCTATTTAAGGGGTGATCTCAGTAAAAGTCTTAGGAGTTCATGGTGATATGGCATTGCAATAATTCCATTTGAATAGTGAAGAATTTTACCACCTAGGAGTCTTGCATGAATTCAGTGAAGAACAGGTCATTGGCTGGTACAGGTTGTCATAGATCTGCCTCTGAAATATCCTGTTTTTTCACAGAGAGTTAATGACTGAATTTTTCATTTCCTTTCAGTGACTAAATAGACACAGTTTTGGGTTCACAACCCAATCTATTTTAAAACTTATAAATGTAAATACTGGTTTCTTTCTGGCGCAATTAGGCAGTGTCTTAACCAAATGAGTTATAATTAAATACGTGAAGCTGTGGTGCTAGCATCTTACTATTTTTGAGCTCAAACAGTCCTCATTACTTACATGAATAATACGATGCTTGAGGTGTTTTGAAGAGTCTGTCAAATGCTTGTTTGATGTTAAATCCTGGTTGCTCATTTCAAACAGTCAAACACTTCTGCCAGGGAGTGCTATTAATGGGTGAAGTATCCAATTTTTTTCTTATGTTACCAACGCCCACCCCCGAAGCAGCAATTCTCCTCTGAGAATGAGTCAAAAAACAGGATTTAATCACGACTAGCATTCACTGTGGAGCTCATCTTCCTTACATTGATTGGGCAGGAAGGAGAGAAATTTCTGGATTGTGAAGATGTCCTTTGGAAACTAAGAATCAAGGAGAACTCAAGAAAGGAGTAGGCAGGGCCTTTCACAGGGATATTTTTGAAATGGGAGAAGAGAGGGGAAGAGGTAGTTTAAAACCTCAAGTAAAGATTTCTAGATGAGATACAACAGGTCACAACTGAGTCAATAGGAAAAAAATAATCTCAGGAAAAAGTAGAGAGTGGGAAAGGATATAGGTGAAGGGTGGTTATTAAGATGGGAGAAATAAGTTCTAGGTAATAATTACAAAAAAAAAGACAAGAGGTTGTCCCTCTGTGCCAGCATGGGATGTGAGATCCCTATTTGAGGAGATCTGGAGGCAGTGTTGGCTGCAGGGGTGGTGCTGTGGCAGTGACAGGCTTCAGCCCACCAGGGCAGCAAACCCTACAGTCAGCATGACTGCACATCATAAGGGAGAACAAATCTTTGCCATAAATTTCAGTAAAATGATGCTTTGGGAGAGGTGTAGGAAGGGGTTTAACTCCTAAAAGCAAACTGGTTGATACCATTATAATCTTTTGAAACCGTTTCATAGTGTCAAGAAGGCCCTGTCCCATTAGGAAAAAGTAGACAAAGGAGGCACTCTGCTAATGAATATGCCAGAACAGGACGTGATAAAAACTGTAATTGAGAAAACTATTTATTTTGAGCTGTTTATTTAAGCACAGGAGGATTCCTAATGGAGCCATCAGACCTCACTCATTGGCTAATAGTTTAATTAGGCCCATCTGGTGGAGGCTGTGGAGAGAACTGTCCCAGCTCTCACACTGCCAGAGAGGTAATTTGTCATCCCGTGGCCCAGTGACTGGCACGCGAACATCTCTAAAGCCAAACAGAAGCTCAGCAATCTGTCTCACAGGAGAATAGCTGAGAGCTGTTGGAGGCATTTGTGTGGTTCACCTTGGCACACTGAGGAGAAATGAGACTATTGCACAGTATCCTTCAGATAACCGCAGCAGAGAAATTCAAGCACAGCCCTGGAAAGCCAAGTCAATCTTGCCATTGTCAGCCAACCCAAATATAAGGAACAGATTTTTCCTCTCTTTTTCTCAACACTCCCTCTTCTATGTCATCCTAATAAAACAATGGGGTAAGAATGTTTTCTATTAGTTTCTGTTCAGGAGCGTTATATACTTCAGATACAAATTTCACTCATGCTGTGTCTAGAAACAAAAGAATTTCCCTTTTGGATAGGAAGAACTTGCTATTTTTAAGAAAATGCTATCCAGTGATGGAGCTGCAAATAAAGAAAAGCACTGTAGAGACTTCATATAGCTGTAACCAATCTGTTAGGTAAGTTGATAAAACTATGGGTTAGTTCACCTAAAGAAGGAAAAAAATTCAGAATGCTAATGGTAACTGCTTTAAAAGCTGAAATCAATATTTTCGTCTCAGTCTGGTGTTACTGTTGGTATTAGTGTTATAAGATGTTAAAACCACCACTTTAAGAGTAATAGTTGAGAAAGCAAGGGACAAGATGCCAACAAAAGTTGTATCTCACTGTGCCTATCCACTAGTATTTATGTAGCACCTATTCTTTAGTCTAGTACAACCCTCTGCCTATTCCAAAACCCCAAGAGCACTTAATATGTCAAATATTTTACCAGCACTTTTTTTACAGGCTCATATCAGGTGCTCTCCTGCTGACCTGTGATCCCTCTCCAAGTTCTGGATATCTGTGGCTGACACTACCATCAGACTGGTAGGAGTGGCACAGACTGAGGATTCCCTCCCCCAGAAACTTTAGTTTAAACTTCTGTTCACCACCTGGGCAAGGCCACGCCCTGAGATGCTTTTTCCATCAGCCCCCCTTAGACCAGATTTCTCAAAGTGAGTCCCATGGTCTCAGTAGCTGGACCCCTGGCTGTGGCACCAGTCCTGTATTTTGCTGAATCACCAGATCTGACTGGCCCTTTCAAACCCTTTTCCTTTGACTGGGAGGATTGATGAAAAATTACCTGGGCTCCAGAGTCCCTTACTATCACTCCATGGACTCTAATCCTTCTTGGGACTCCCCAGACTGCTCCTGGCTTTATCAGCCCACATAAATCAGCAGTGGATGACAGTCAGTGGACAGTGTGAGGCTTGGTAGTCTCAGGGTGGCATTCCTGGTACAAACCCCAGGTAAGGGGTGCACCTCTCCAGAGAGTCCGTCAGGTGGGTGCCTCTGTACCTCTCAGAAGAGAGTTGCCTGCTATCACCCACTGTCTTTTCTTAGTTGTGCTAATTGTTATATAGCTTCATCAGTCAGCGCCAGCATCTCTCCTGATGTGACAGGTCTTGACATTTGCAGAATCAGTAACACTTGAAGAGTCTGAGTAGCCTCAGAGGAGGCATCATAGCTTAAAAAAATCTGTAAGTCAACAAATCACTGAGCTTTGTATATGTCTGGTATCTATCTATACTGTAAAAAGCAAAAAATTGAGACCATAGAGAGATTGAAAGGAACTAATATTTAAGAACTGAAAGCAGCTGAAGTGATTGTTCGAAGTAATCTCATGGGCAAACAGTCCATTGTGATCTCTTAATATTAAAAATTATAAGTATCTTTAAATTGTTTTTCTGTGTCTGGTGGTATACACCATCATCTTCTCAGTGTAAGTTTTTTTTTTTTTTTTTTTGTGGCATGATTTTTACATGGGCTAGACTTTGCAGAGCCAAAGTGCTGTGTTTGAATACCATAAATTGAGCCTGAGCAACCTGATCCAGTGACAGGTGTCCCTGTCCATGGCAAGAGGTTGGACTAGATGATCTTTGAAGGTCCCTTCCAACCCAAAACATTTTATGATTCTGTGAAATTGGATATTGCTGCTCTTTTCACCTTGTCTGGATATGCATGCCATTTCAGATGCACAGGCATGCATTCATAGTTCATGGATGCTGATTTCTGTGGATTTCTATATATTTCTTACAATGAATAGACACATGTTTTAAAATTCACACATGTGAGTTCAAAGAGTCTCAGTCTGCAGTTTCAAACCTAGGAATTAATGCAGTTCACAAAAATTCTGCCAGTCTAGTTGCCCATTTAATTAATTTTGCTTCGTATGCAAGTACAAGCATCATTAGTTTGTATCATTTTTCTCAACATCCCGAAAGAATCAGCAAGTCAGTTTTGTGCTCAGCCTGATAAACTGTCAAGACAATTTTGCCAGCAAAGCTAACTCACACAGTGCAAATATTTACCAAGAGATTATCTATTCTTAAAACAAAGTCACTAATCCAGGTTGTCTCTTCCAGACATAATTCTGAACATGTGTATTGAGCAAGCTAAAAGCATAGTAACAAAAATGTTTTGCAATATAAGAGCTTTGTGATCATCTGCTGCCTTCAGCCAAGTCTTTTTTGAAAGCTCGTTGTGTTTCTTGCTGCATTGTAAATTCTGCTATGTTTACAAAAGTGGAGGAGGCAGTGGGTAAAGTGGAAATATTTTTCTGGTTTTATCTGCACTTGACTAGTACTAAGTAGTGGTTTTGACTCCTACTGATCAGATTTCTCCTCACTCATCTGTCTCACTTGTCAACACCATGTGGAACAAGTGACACTCTTGTTCCTTGTATTAGACTTGTCTAGACTTGAATTTGTCTTGGTAGTTGTATGATACAAATACTTCATAATAAATAAAATGCTACTAAAACTGCTCAGCTGTCTTGCTACTGAAAAAGCACAAGAGTGTCTCATGTAGTTTGCAAAACGTGGAGCAGAATTGATCTGCCATCATTTTTACTCTGGTAAATGTGACACATATAAAGTAGGCCATGAAAGTGAGAGCAGCATGGAGCTCCATGAACCACAGCAGCCATATCCAGCTTGGATGGTGCAAGAGTGGCTTTCCAGGGAGGGGTTTTCCATGGGAACTACACCCCTGAGTGAAAGAAGAGGCAAGCAGGGCAGATGCCTGAGACACAGAATGGCCTGGCTGCCCAAAAAAGTGGGGAATAAAGCAACTGCCCAAACCAGGCAACAGAAGGCAAAAATGGCAGCAGGACAATAGGTAGCTTTATTGTGACCCGAAGCAAAGTACTGGATTACTTCAGGGAACCCCAAAGTAGATGAAAAGAATATTTTTTCCTATGAAGAATAAGAATAAAGGTATCAAAGGGTTCTTCACTCTAATATGTTGGAAAAAGGCAATCCAACTGGAAAAGGCTCAAGCTATCAATTTATCTTTGTGGGAGACTGTATGGTTATTTATCTTTTTTAATTATGCTTCAAAAGAAAGATGGTGCTGCAATAAATAACATTAGGCAACAATAAAGGGAACAGCACAGAGAGCTGCTTGTAACATGTTCCCCTCACCCTCTTTGTTTTAACCTCCCTAAAAGTGTGGGGTTTTCCATGTTGTTTGAGGTATTCAAGACGGTGGTATTTCTGGAAGCAAGTGAAACACAGCTGCTTGCTGATTAAGGGGATACAGGAGATGGCAGGATTACATTAGTATGATGCATGTGCTGCTACTCAGGGACCAGCAAGCTCCCAAATTTAGTGCCAGATACACACACACACGGTCGCACCTGAGCACATCAGAAAATGTGGCACTTTCACTACAGCCTGAGCAGAGTTTATTAGCATGTGTGTACTAGTGAATAAAAAGAAAAGAAAAAAAAAAAAAAAGGAGAAAAAAAACCAACCAAAAAACACAACCAAAAAAACCCCACCCAAAAATAAAACATAAAAATCCTGCATCAAGACTGGGAAAGCACTGCTACCTCTTTTAAAGGAATTCAGGTAGCTTTGAAGGATCTTTTTCACTTTTAACTCCAAAGACTCCTTCTAGGAAGGGCATGTGAGCTGCAGCTTTTTTGTTGGTCCACATCTTCTGCACGTGAAAACATTTTCAGAAATAATAAATTTTACAGGGCTTACTTTGAGAGGATTTCACTCTGGACCCTTATGAAGAAGTTTGCTTTCCAGAAGGTCAAGCAAATGACATCTGTGTGAAGTTTGCATATTTCTTAATGTTTGACACAGCTTGGGCAGTCAAATTCACCACTCTTTAATGTTGTTTAGTATTTGAAAGCAAATTAAAGGGAATTAGTTAAGACTTTTTCTTGTATAACTTGGACCCTAAAGCTTTTTTGTAATCATGCTGGCAGTAATGTAACAATTTATCTTACAGACAAGTCTAACAGCAATGTCATAATTTCAAAAGCCAAACAGTTTCATATTTCTTTCAGCAGGAAAGAACTGTTGGGATTTTCATGTATGTTTTGCCTTTGTAAAAATAGAAGTTGGAGTGTGAAACATAGATCATCCTTCATACTCATTAGCATTTTAATGGCTTCTCAATTGTTAACAGATTTGATGTAGCTACTAGAAAGATAAGACTGGGTTGTGATTTACGTCTACACTTTCCAATCCAGTAGTAGTCAGTTATAATACATTTTACTAAATGTAATGTCAGGTCTCTGAAATAAATTTTCAACCCTTTAAAAAAAAAAATAAAGACAATGATAAAGGAAAATGCCAATATGCCCCTCCAATGTCTTTGCAATAGTGATAGTTCTGATTGGTTATTTTTGAAGAGCACAAAAAATTTTTCCAAACAGAAATAATTATTAGTTATATAATTTGAAAATTAAAGCTGGTGTCTTCTGCACAATGTAACCTTATGGAGTGATAGCATAAAGCGACATAAGCATTCACAGCAGAATGATTTGCAGAACTTCTAAGACAGAGAAGCTGTTTGAGGGTTCATTTTTTGTTGTATTTCCAATGTATGATTATGTTTTTATCAAGAACATTATGGCTTATTGAATCACAAACTCCCTTCTGCACATGTAGGATGTATCTATTACAATTTGCACACATTTTAACTTCTCAGAAGCTATCAGCTCCAAAAGAGAGCTGTCAAACCCAAGGGCACCATGGCATTATATTTAGAAATATTCTTAGTGTCAGGAATGATTTGAACTATCCAAATTAAACTAGAGAGCACAAATACAGAGCCTGGCTAACTGACTCCTGCCATCTGAACACAGTCTGCTGTAGCCCCACGAGTTATTCATGGCATGTCCCTCTTCCTTTCCCTCCCCTAAAATCAGGCTGAACCTAACCCTGAACTTAGTATAGATTTTTAGGATCTAAACACTGTCTGTGTATTTCACATGCCTCTGTGGTTTGAATCCTTTGGAGTCCATCACTCCTTGCCCAGTAGTTACATGTCCTGTAGCATCAGGAGAAGCCAGAATCCAGAACATCACCAGGATCACCAGAAGGTCCAACACCAGAAGGTCCAACAGAAGGTGTTTTGTTGGCAGGAGCATCATTACTGACATAGCTGAAGCAGCATGAGGACTTCAGAATAAAAGAAAGACTCCTCTGTTCAGAGGAGTCGTTATATCAACCAAATACATCAAATAACATTTTGGATTGGGTTTTTTTTTTCCATTTAGAATTTTCCGTTCTATCTGCTATGTCCTCCTAGACAACCGTCCATAGAGAGTATTGATGGGGAAATAGACACCACTGGCATTTTTCCATAGGATATTAATGTACTAATGATTCTGTTATCGAGGATTTTATCTCTGCTGGCTGTGTTATGGTCTAGAAAGTCTCCAGCAGAAGTTCAACAAAACTCTTACCTACATGGTTCATTTATTTCAGCAGTGGACTTGTAATACAACACATAGAAACTTCAGTATTATTGTCTGTGCGGGGCTTTCTGTGTCGAGGCAGAGAATTTGAATTTTCAGGTGTGGTACTTCAATATATCATGACTTTTGGTGGACTGGAAGGAAAACTGCAAGTTTTGATTGTTGTTTATAAAAGGAAGAAAGTAATCTGAAAGGTTTCCTTTCAGAAATGTGACCGGTGCAGTAGGCTGATGACCTGATGTCTTCCTCCAACTAAGAAGGTGGCTTGAATGCAGGAGATTAGATATTTCAGTATTGACTGCAACCATCTGAGAACAGCTTTTATATACTGAAAAAGCTTTCTGGACTTGTAGATCATCAGGCTGGCAAGGGGGCAGCAGGAGGGGAGTGGGGGTGCTGGGGCATGGAGAACTGGGGAAGGCGGTAAGAAATGAGCCAGGCAGTTTTTCTCAGGGCATAGCTTCAGATTATATTTTCACAGTGCTGTTAGTAAGAGCCTTGAATGGACTTTTCATCACATGGCATATTAGATCTCTTCCTGTCAGAAAGTTAGACTCTAAAAATGTAAAATGTCTGTGGCAGAGATTTCCAGCTGCCAACAAAAGGCTCACTTTCATGAGGAAAATAATTTAAAATGCTTCTGAGTCTTTGTAAAAAATAGAGGCCATGACTGTGTCTGCAAAATCCCATTGAGTCGAGACACCGAAGACAAGAAAAATTGCATTCATACCACTGTGATCATCATCTGTCCATTCAGCACAGTGCTCTCCAGGAAAAGACAAAGCTGGAGTGACAGCACAAGGAGCATCCTGCGCCTTTCTGTGTCACTGCTCGCGCTAACCTGTGGCACCGCATGGGAGTGGGCAGGCACAGGAGAGTGAGGAAGGAAATGGGGGTTCTTTTTCCTCCTCTCTTTCCCTCATCCCTGAAGTCGTGATGTAAACTTGGTGTGATAGATGCGCATGGCTAAAAATAGTGTGGGTTTTGTGTACTATACTAGCAAGTGAATAATTTTCAGCTTTAAGCAGGATGCCAAGGATAGCAAAAACCTGATGGTAATGGCAGGTGAGGTACAATGATGGAGTGCAGCTTCCAGCCCACTAAATCAGTGACAGACTACTTGGCACATTTGCCAATGCTGCTGCAACCAGAGAAAAGCCCTGGGGAAACTCTCCCTGCATTTAAAAATTATACTCGAGATACACTTGTTTTATCCTAGGAGCTTGATAATTTATCCTCACAGCGTGGGAACCCTGCAGTAACAAGTGATAGTTCTTGTTATATTACTTGTTGAAGCTCCTGCTTCCTGGATTTTCAGAGTCTCTGCTTCTAGCTTAGAAAATACCACATGTATCTCTGCACAAGCGTAATTGTCTTCGGGCGTGAAGTTTAAAAATTGCAGTGAATGCTGGACAGAATATAGGAAGAGGCTGTCATGATCTGTTCAGGCTTTCCTGTTTGTATCTCTCATACCACCAGCACTTACATCTGGAAGTTAGTTTTTACAATTATAGCAGATGGGACAGTTCTTTTGTACAGCCTTGTGCTATGATTTTTGGACAAGTAGGAAATCCTCTGTAAAGATTTACATTTTGAGACTGGTGAATATAAATCCCATTATTATTAAATGTTTTAGTACCATACTGACTATTGCTAGGAGTTTTCATCATCTCAAATGAAATCCTGATCTTTTGAAGTCAAATGGCAAAATTCCTGTTTGACTTCAGTAGGACAGGTTTGACTCCAGAGCAGTGCAAGAGCTTAAGTGACCTGCCACTAGCCAGATCTTTCAGCAGTGGGTATTTTTATCAAGTCGACCTCATTGTGGAGTTGCCTCAGAAAGTCTGCTTAGGCTCCGGGAAGATGCAACTGAAATAAAGCAGGTGCCTTCTTAATTGGAAAGTGGGGGAGGCTGAGTTTTACCAGAGGTATTTAGTGCTAAATAAGGAATAGAATTGTTTCCCTGGAGTGCTTGAAATACTCTTAAAACTTTGACAGCTTCCTATTTCTTTGCTTCTCGTTCCCAGTGCAAGATGGAGCATTTCATGTCCCATTTCATGTATCCTCACCAGGCTTGCCACACCAGGGACCATGGAAGGAGCAGCTGCAAAGCTTCTGCTATTTGAGGGGTGATGGCAGTGATGCTGCTCATGGGGGGCAAAGAGGCAGCACAGAACAGGGTGTCTTGCCCCTCATGTGCTCAGTATTATTAATTGTAAGAGCATGTTTGTTTGTCCCGCCATTGCAAGAAAACCAGATTTTGGAGGATGCTTAGATCCTTTCCTCTGGATAATGAATGCAGTCTATAGCCACACTCTCCTCATTATGCAGATTGTTCAGACAAATCTCCCTTCCCTCCACTTCCCTATTTAAATGTGGTTTAGTGAACAAAAGACCTGGTGCCACTGCAAGGACTAGTATTAGATTGTTCACATCATTAGTTGAGATGAAATTGCCATTATACCATCTGCATTTGGTTGCACTTCATTCAAACCTTGTCATTGTCTTTGCCAAACTCAACATCTTCTGGGGTGTTTCTTTGAACACCATTTATCTGTGTTTTCAGCCTATTCAAAGACGCCTCACTGCCTGTAATGGCTGCATTTAATTTCCTTTACTTACACATTGCTGATTTGCTGGGTCTTTATGTCAGATTTCCCGTTCCACATTATTAGTATTTAAACTTGCACCTTTTTAAAATCGGATGATAAATTAACCTCACATTGCTCTTTTCCCAAGCATTAGTCGCTTGCTAGAAACCCTGGAAATTAGCTAATTTTCTCTCATGCCTGACACTGGCAGCCAGATACGGAAACCAACTTCATCAGCTGGCGGAGTTCACCATCCAGTGGCTGGCCCTGCTGAGCACACAGGGGACTCAAAGCAGAAGCTCTGTGACCTCCTGGCAGCAAATCTGTGATAGGGATAATAGCTCCCTGATAGCTGTTAAAGGGAACTATGTCCTGTGCCAGTGAGCCGAGCTGCTGTGTGCTGGAAGCAGCTCTTCCCTCGTCTGCCCCTGGCAGGGAATGTGGTGCCTGTCACGCCGATGGTCCCAGGGCCGGGTGACACCTGCAGCCGGTGCGGTGCTTGCTGCTCCAGTGGGCTGAACTCTTACGGTGCTCTTTAGTTCTTACCCACCAAGTCCTGCCAGTCTGGCTGATACGCCTCCAACAGCCTGCTTTGTATGGAGTGGGACATTTCCAGTGATGCCTCCAGTTTTTATGCTAATGTTTTCATTTGGTGACATTTGCCCGTCAAGGAAGTCACTCTCCCTGCCCCAGCTGCATTTATCAGCTGTGCTGGTGGCAGTTCCCCACTGCCATGTCCTTCCTCAAATCCCTTCTCAGGATGGGTAAAGGCTGCCAAGCATACCACACCTGCCAGCCTGCTCCTGCTCTGTGCCTCGACCAATTCCCAGTCATCTGAGGAGTTGAGGACAGGTCACGGGTGATCGTCCTTTGGCTGCCAGAGCCGGCTCTGGTGCCCAGTGATGAGGCAACTGGGTCATCCTCTCCCCCTGCTCATCTGCCTCGTTTCTGATGTCCTTGCAGGGACATCTGAGAGGCTTGGGGAGAGAATGCTGAGATGCTGCTATAGGGAGGAAGAGGCAGAGAACCAGCCCTTTGCTTTTTCTGTAAACAGGCTGCAGCCACAAGAGCTATCTGCGTCTTTCCCCATCTTCCAGGATAATTTGAGGGCAGCCTGTGACATGTTCTGCATCATTTCTGTCATCAGAAGTAGAACTTTTGATTGTTACTGCATCCAGGATAAGGTTATGGCTGTGGCAGATTACTAATAACATGTAACACAGATCATTAAATTTGCATAAAATTGCACAGGGAGGACAACACAAAGTGGCTGCTTCAAACAAGATACATTAGGCAGAACAAAAGTAGTCCAATTTATGTACATGCAGGAATTAGTTCCTCTGATTTTCTAAGTCTTTCATTTCTTTCCTTATTAGAGGACTATCCATTCAGTGTAAGGACTTTATTTTCTGTATATTTTATGGGTCTGTGTCTTTTGGAGGCTTAAGGAATAGCAATAACCATACAACAACACAAAGTTACATCATGTGCACAGGATGCAACACAAATCTTTTATTAAAGGGAAATGAAAGATGGCCAGAGTTAAATAACTGACCTGGGTCTCAGGAAAACTGAAAAATTCCCTGAGGTTTATGTCATCCCTCCTCAGCATTTTCAGTTTTCCTAAAATATTGCCCTAAATATTTAAGCTGTAAGCTTTGTGTACTGTCTTAGGGCATATATATTCTCAGTGCTTAGTTTGGCCGGCTGCAGTCTTTTACAGGGCCCCTAGCTGCTACTAAAATTTAAATTACAAATCAGTAACCTTGCAATATTTCCTGTCACATTCACCAAAGACCATCCTACTGAGGTTTGGAATGCCACGTGTTGATTAGACAAGGTTTTAAGTGTGTGCCTAAAGTGTCACAGAAAAAACTCTCCAGTTCACATGGTTTTAATAAAATGCATTCATTTTATTAAATAAAATTACAGTCACTTGTAATTACAAAATTAAAAGAAAATCAATTTTTAAAACAGTAGCCAGCATGTGTCTACATTCAGATTTTAAATGTAAGGAGCAGTTAGAAGATGAATACAGGACCCTGAGCTTTATTTTATTACAGCTTTTGTGTTGACCACTAGTAAATTTTCTTTTTATTTTGGATATATCTAAACAGCTTTACTGGTTTTACATGAACACTTTGCCAACATGAATACTTAGAAAATGACAATATTTTCCAAAATGTTGGACTTTTTGTTATTTTCAGAGGGTGAAACCCATATTTTAAGCTGCTGTCCTCAGTTACAATAGAGTGTCTGCATCATTCTTTCCATTAAAAATTTTTAGAAATCTGTTCATTTTTTATGTTTAATTTCAAGTTTAACATAGGCCTTTGAGAATGGTAATGCCAGCTAATGAGACTTGTGAAGAGAGTCTTCTGCTGTCTCAAAGTGCCTGTATAGCAAGGAGTGGAAAGCTAAGAGTCCTTTATTCTGTTTATGACCTGACTCCAAATGATCTGCACTGTTGGAGAGAAGGTAATTTAATGGCCATTATTTTTATACAATCCTGCATCTTCTTTGAAGCTGCCAGCTTGAAAACCAGCTCCAGTGGTGTGTGTTCATTTGAAACCTTTGCTGAGCTTTTTATCAAAGCATGACAGAGATGATTCCTAAACAGCTTTCCTTTCTCACACACCCAAATGAACCATTTTCTCCTCATCTAACCAAAAGCAGAGATGCTTTGAGGTCCAGGCGTATGCAGTAACTGTTGAAACATGGCATAAAGAAAAGAAACATGCTTATTAGATTACTGAGGTACTTTGAAAGGATTTGCTCCCCTTACAAAGTCTGCAACATGGCTGGCAAATTAATTGTAATTAATTGTAATTAATTGTAAAATAAATTATTTAAACTAGTAAATCATTAACTTCACATTTTAGTCTCATTAAGAAGCAGAAACATGGAAATTTGGTGCATTTATGAAAGCACAAGGCAATGCTCAGGTTGTTGGTGAGGTGGCAGGTTGGCTCCTCCTGTGCTGGAGTCAGAGGAGCAGATTCTCAGCTGTGGGGTCGATTTGCTCTACAGGTGTCCTCCAGCCCAGCTCCTTCATCTGCTGACCTTGGTAGCTGATATATGGGCACATCACTCACAGCTTCTCTGCAGGGGGGTTGGACTACTTGTAAAGCTTTTACAAGCTGCAAGGGAATTTGGTATCTGAAATAATTTCTTTGTGGAAGGACACAGGGGAATACTTTATGACCCTGTGCTTTTTTTTATAAACTGAGCCTTCCCTCTGAGTTTAATCTGTCTGCCCTTCCCTGCTTCTCAGTTGTGATGGGCACAATGCTAATTCTGTCTGCTTGGAGCTGTTTCTCTTGAATAATATTGTGTGCTCTGCTGTGGTCTTGCTTTGGGTCAACAGTGGCCAAGTACACCTAGAACATGGATCGTGATGGCTTGGTGTCAGGAAATACAGGAATTTTTCATCAGTAAGGAAAAAAATTGAGAAAGACTGCGGCATAAATTAACTGTATATTTTACAAGGAACATGTACAATCCTAACATCACCCAACAAATTCAATCCAACACCTGAGAGAGTCAGAAAGTCACCAGTGCCCAGGGATGAACCAGCTGGCAAGGAGGTTAGAAAAGATTACAAGATCTTGGGCAGAATAAGAGGGAAATAAAGACTTTGCCAGTTTCTGGATTTCTGATTTAATCTGTAAGTGAAAAGGGCAGAAGAAACTGGAACAAAACAGTGTGAAAATTAAGGAAGGGATCCTCACAGATCCTGTTACTGTTCTCCTGGTTTTTCTCTTCCACCTGAATGAAGGCACACAGGCCTTTATACAGGTGGAATCCATACAGAAATCACCATCCAAGGGATGCAGCAAAATCAGTGTATAACTTCGGCTGTTTTCTTGGTGGCTTCAGAGAGTAAATAAGTGTCAGGAAATCAGGGAACTTTTCTGTCATTGTGAAAGTTTCTACAAGGCATCCCTGTGGATTTGGACTTCAATTTCAAATCACCTTGAACGTTAGCAAAGCTCTACTGGATGTGTTCTTTCTTTATCATACTAAACTCTACTATTAATAGCAGCTGTACATACACTTCAAGGAAGATTGTCTCTTTATATGAAACCCTAGAAGAGCAGGGCTGACTTCCAAATTACTAAGCAGAAGAAGGAGGGGACATGTTCTTAATATGTACCAAAAATGTTATTAAGTGCCTGGTGCTGCAAGCAGAAAAATCTTACAACTGATCCATAAAAGTGAGGTGAATTCTGGAATCCTTGATAACCAGTTTCAAATATTTGACAGCAAATTTCATCAGTTTATATATTCCTGCAGTGCAAAGAGATTATAAAGCAAATTTCAATAGAAACATCCCAGAGCGGTAGCCACCTTTGTGTGCGTGGCATTGGTACGCAACTTTTGGTAATGAAGCAATGTTTAAAATCAGTAAGAGACGACAATACAAAACCAGAACAAAAAGAATTCACTTAGGATGCTTTGAAAAGAAACTGGGATATCAGGACAGTCTGTGTCCTGCCCTGACTACACACCAAACTCTGCATGAAAACCTGCACATCACTTGGAAATCATACTCGGGGAACTCCACTAGAGCCAGTTTTTAAGTGCAGCTGCCAGTAACTTATGAGAAGTTGCTTTCATAGAAAGCCCAAATATTTAGGTTGCAATATAAGATCACCTCACTGGGACAGCTGAGCTGTCCTGAAGAGACAGCTTGGCACTCAAACGTACTGCACCCAAACTGCACCATTCAAATCAGGGCAGCACTGCATGCTGTAAAGGATTGTTATCTTCAATTCAGACTTTCAAGACAGCTTTGTGATTCTCTGGGTTTTAAAAGCAAGCACTTCTTACCTAAACATTGCATTTTAGTCCTTCTGCAGGAGCACTGGATGTATCCTGTGCTGATCTGTTACCTCCTAGGAAAGTGGCTCCCCCCCAACTTGAATCCTGAACTCCTGAAGTTGCTGTCCTGTTGAGATACTGTAAATCAAAAACCAGGTGTTGCTGAATGTGTCAAGGAAACATCACACAGAGTTGCTGTCTACATCCACATCATCACCGAGGATCATTTTAGTGGTCTCTGAGCTCTGGCTGCTCTACTGGAGATTCCTGGACCAATGGAGTCTGCAAGCGTCAGAGAAAGGGAAGCACCAGCCTGGTGAAAACGTGAGGGAGTGTATGTGGAGGTTTAAGTTTGCCTATAAACCTTAAGCCAATCTGTCCTGTTTACAAAATTGATCTGCCTAAATTACTGGGAGGAAGAGGAAAATGAGAATACCATTAAAATAAGATCCTGTAGTAGTATCAATAACAAGTCTGCTGCATTTCAGAAATGTGTTCGTTTCAGTTAATGAGCAGTGGGTGCTAAAGAAATATTTAAACTATCTTTCAAGGATTTAAATGAAAATTGGCTCCTATAAATACCAGTTGGTTTACTTAAATGCATCCAACTGTGACAAAGAAGTAGTAAATAGAAGGGGAAATAAATAGGAAGGAATTAAAATGCATTTGTTTTGAGAAGTGACTACTGATTTCAGTGAAAAGCCATATCAGGTTGAATAAAAGTGGTGAATATTTGCTCATTTATTTAAACCATATTCTTTCCATATATCAGTATCAGTTCCACTGTTAATGAAACAAATTCAATTAAATGGGTTCAGCAAAATAATATCAATTAGAAAAATTAAACTGGCAGCAGGAGTGGTAACACCTAAGTCTTTGATGCAAAAAGAATAATCCCATTGAAATTGATAAAATAAGCACAGAATTAATCCCAGGTACAGGATTGAATATAAATGAATTGAGGAGATAGCCTGGATGTACAGTTTATGTGTGTTTCTACTGTATTATATATAACTGTGAGCAGCAATTAAACATGGTAGTTGAACATGGCTGTAACTGTTAATGTATGTGTAACTGTTGCTTAACAAATCCAGGTAGAAGATGCAAGAGTTTAGAACTCTGGGATCAAGCGAAAAAACAAAAAAAAAGGAAAATCAAGACATTAGGGAAGGTCAGAATTATACAGCAAGGCATGTTCATGTAAGATTTTGTCATATAATTACCCTGTTTCTTTTATGTAGTTTTAAACCTGTGTGTAGCTTTCAGTGCATTAGGACGTGGATTTATGTGTGACTTAATAGAGTATAACTAAAGTATATTACAGAGTCAAAGATTTAATGCAGACAGGAGCTGATCTTCTGTGTGACCTTCCTGCTGTTTGTCCTGTTCCACAGTTGTGGCTGAGGCAAGGCCACACTGAGGAGTGCTCTGAGCAAACAGGTGCCCTCCCATTGCTGCCTGAGCCTGGCTTGCTCCAGTCGTGTTTCCTTGGGCACACTGAGGCACTCAAAGTAAAGTGCAGGCAGTACACAAACTTGTGGGAATTGTGCTCTCAAATTCAGGAAACTCTGTGTTCATCCAAACATGTTGGTAGCTCAAAAAACTGGTGGGAAATACTATTAAATACATTTGTTCTCGTTCTCCAAGCTCCATTCCATCATCCTAGAGCAGCGGCCTAACCAGAAGTCTCCAATCCCAGGTCTCACTTCAGTGGAGATTTTGCAGTGGGATTTGTAATTAGCAAAGGAAATTAAAGGGAATGCATTTTTCTCAAGATGAGGAAGATTCCTGTTTTGTTTTGGTTTCCGTGTGTGCCTCATAAAGAAAGGGAATTAAGGATCAAGACATTCTTACTTTGAGAAGTCTCTGTCTTGTCTTAGTGGAGTTCTAAAGTGCAATTTAAATATTTGAAACCATTTCCTCCACCCCTCCACAAATAAAACCAAACAAACTAAAAACCCGAATGTGGTTTATCTACTCATATTCTTTAGCATACTTCCTATGCTGGGATTTTACCCATTCAGACCAGTGTATTTATTCATCAGGAGATGAAGCTGTCAGAGATGCAAAGAAAGTCGGGAGCAATAGTTTCCTCTGGTGCACCAGTGTGGCTTAATTCTACATTTTTACACCAGGTGAGGAGTTGGTCATAGGCTGTGCTTTGTAATAAACATGTTTCTGCTGCCACATCCCTTTTCCATAGCTTAGGAACTGCTTGCTTCCACAGTAATAAAATAACTGAGCAGATATTAGTGAAGTGCAAGTATATTTGAACCAGGGTCCCTTCTCCTACCAGAAGAAATGTTGGTCTGTTCTGTAGCATCTTTTCCAGATGGCTACGCAGAATGTGCTGCTGGTGTTGTTCACTAATGATTTTATAATGTATTTTAATCTGACACGACAATTGCCTAGATCATTCTTACAGATGTATTTCTTAAAAGCCGAATAAATATATCTAGGAGTACCACATCAATGAAATGTAATTGGAGGAAGCCACAGGCTTCCTACCTGCATTAATCAACTGTTGATGAGCTTAATTAATCTCTCAGATCTAAATGGAGGAAGAGAAATGAGAGCTATTTTCTTGAAAGCCAGTATAGCAGGCTTTGAAAACATAAGAGCAGTCTTGTTTACAGGTAGAGATGTGTAATGATTGGTGTCTTGCTTAAAACTGTTCATCTCTGTGAAAGAAACACACTCAAACCCTAGGGAATTGGTTTAGTTGCAAAACGTAGTTTCTCTCACAAGAGAGACTTTGCTTTAAGCTCTACTGTGTTGTATCATAGAAGCACAGAATCATAAAATTACTTGGGTTAGGAGGGACCTTAAAGATCATCTCGTTCCCACCCCCCAGCTATGGACAGGGGCACTTTTCACTGGACCAGGTTGCCCAGAGCCCCCTCCATTCAACTTGGCCTTGAACACTTCGGGGGATGGGGCATCCACAGCTTCTCTGGGCTACCTGTTCCAGTGCTCACCACCCTCTCAGTAAGGAGTTTTTTCCTAATATCTGTTCTAAACCTACTTTCTGTCTGAAACCATTACCCCTTGCCCTGTCACCACATGCTGTTATAAAATGTCCCTCTCCAGCTTTCTCATAGACTCCACTCAGGTATGAGAAGGCTACAGTTAGGTCACCCCAAAGCCTTCTCTCCTCCAGGCCGAACAATCCAATTTCTCTCCACCTTTCCTCATAAGAAAGCTGCTCCATCCCTCTGATCATCTTGGTGGGCTCCTCCAGGCTCACTCCAGCAGGTGCCTGTCCTCCCTGTGCTGGGCACCCCAGAGCTGGATGCAGGGCTCCAAGTGGGGTGTCACCGGAGCAGAGCAGGACAGGATCATCTCCTTTGATCTGCTGGCCCTGCTGCTTTTGCTGCAACTCAGGATGAGGTTGAAGGTCCATCACTAACACCTCACAGTACTTAGTTTCTTCACTAACTCTTCGTTATTTCCTAGGAGAGCAAAAGTAAATGTCTACTTTTTATTTATTAATATTTTATCAAATTTATAGGGGCTAAAAGAGCTAAAATAATAACAGGATGATCAACTTCAATCTCCTTTTAGGCTGCTGCGTTTTCCAATACCTCTAATAGAGTGGTAACAGGAATTGCTTTAGGTGTAAGGCAAATTCGTGCTCCTTTTTGTAACTTTTTACATTGCTCTCGTATCTGTTTAGGGGTAAATCTGCCAAACACTGTTACACAGTTGCAGTCTCAAATTTAGGAAGGGAGCTTTGTCTTCTTTATCTTCTTCCTGACAGAGTTGGTAGCTTCCTCGTGCTAGCAGATACATGAAAATTAATTCCAGGGGGAGAATTGTTTTGTCCAGTCTGACCAGTCTTTTATGAACTGTTAAATCCCATTGACTCTGTTGAGCTCTGTAATGTGTGCTCAGCCAATACATGCTTTCCAGCAAGGCCTCTACGGTTGCTTGGAAGTGATACAAAGACAGAAACCCCACCACTTCCTTTGATAATTTTTTCCAGTGGTTAGTCAGCTTCACTGTTGCAAATTTGTGCTTTATTCCTAATTAGAACTTGTCTGGCATCAATTTCGAGCCAGTGGTGATGCTGGGCACAGAGGTGGATGCCTCTTAGGTCTCTCACTCTTTCTGTCACATAATTGATTTTTCATGAATATCATAAAGTAAAGCTGAAATTAGCCCAGCAAAGCAATATGATGCATGTTAGATCAGGAAGCTTTCCTGCATGATATGAAGGTAATTTTTTATCCTATTTATTCTAATATTCTATTGAGCTTTGCATCAAGTTAGTGGATACTCTTTAACCGTGACTTCCTCTGAGGCAGCACATTGTTGATGCTAATACTGAGAAAATATATTAATCATTTGGCCTCTGGCACACTCTGCTTTCAGTCTCTCCCAGGCTCATTCTCCCATTTCTCAACAGGATGGTAATCGACATGCAATTTCTCTATCTCACTGATGGCTCAGACATGCATAATCCAAATCTCTGTTCCACACGTGTGGGCTTGCAGAACTGGTGCCTCTGGGTTGCTTTAGGCTCCTCTGCATGTAGGTACACATCCCTTGTATGTGTAATCTCATTGTACAGGCACAGGGATGCATATGCAGATGCTCTCAGGCACTACATCTCGTTTAGATAATAGCATTAGCTGATAGCAGTTGATTTACATGGTCTCTTGATGTTTTCATTAAGTGGATCATTTGTGCACTTTATTTATTTTTAAATGTTTGCACTTTAGGTCTAGTTGTAGCTCTTCCCATATGGAGCTGACTGGAGTTTTATAGTTCAGAATCCAAGGAATAAAAATGAACCACAAGTTTCACCAGTTGGGACGGTAATTTGGTAATTAATGGTACTCAGTGCCTTCCTGTACACCTGACAAATCCAAACTGACTGAAAGTCTCTAAAGTCTTTTTCTGGAGAGAGGCCAGTGGAGCTGTAAATTTGATCATGACAGATTTCCTGGTCCAGGATGCAGTTTGTGGTCAGAAGGATCTATTAATAGCATTCCAGAATAAGCAAGTACCAGAAAGTCAGATTTTGTGCATCCTTCATATTCCAGCATTGGTTCTTCCAGCTCTCCCACACTCAGTGTATGTATTTCAGCAATCTCAGTGTGGAGTCTGTTTCTTTCAGCTATTGGATCTGCTCCACTTGGTTTAAATAAAGGTCCTAACTCTAGAAATGTTGGCATGTCAGAAATTTATTTAATTCTGAATCGGAAGAGAGCATATTTCAATGTTTCATGCAGATCAGAATTAAAGAAAAATCTTGTTTTGGAAAATTTCAGGAGAAGCAGATTTAAAAGTATTAAAAAATATATTTTTCCCTTTTTTTAGATTCTTTCTATTATTAGCACTGTTACCTAAATTTAATCTTGCTTTTAATTATCAGAGATAATTACTGATACAGATTACTACAGGGCATAGCAGCCTATTACTGTTGTTGCACGTTGCATTGCAATCTTACCTGTTTTTTCCTTGACTGCACCATGGATAAAACTTTTAAGGCTGACCATTAAAAACATAAGAACATCAGCAGAAAAAAATATGTTGTGTGTTTTTTGATAAAATTGTTAGCTTTGAAGTAATTGCATAATATATAGCAAGTGGCACATCTCATATCAACTCTTTTTCTAGTTTGGTACCATAGTATTTTCTGTCCTATAAAAAGATCATGAGTTCCATGTCCATCACCATAATAAAAAATAATGTGGGGTGAGGTGGGTTGGGTTTTTTCCCAAGTCACAAGGGATCTGCTAGCAAAATTTTGATTAAAATATCCATTGCAAGAAACTGGGAATGCGAGTGAAACCCTTTTACTCTTCTCACTTTCCTTATGTGCCAGAAGGTATTGCTCTGTGTGTGGGTTGATGAAAAACAAAAAAGTTTTAGTGAAGTCTAGCTAGGATGCCAAATGCCAGTGCTGTCTTGGAAGCACATTTATGATCAGTGATAGCTTATCCAGTCTCAAATAAAGCAAAACTATTCAAAACATTAATAAAAGTATCTGTTTGTCTCTCCTCTGCTGAAAAGCTACTTATTGATTTCTTTCTTGTGCTGTTACAGTAGCAAAATGTGAAATGTTTCGAAAACATCCCTTAGAGCCACACAACAATAATTAACAGCATAGCAAGTTCTGAGCAGCAAGTAGCTGATAATGACAGAGTCTAATGTCGACTGAATGCAATTAATCATGGATACTACCCATAGAGCTTTGGATTTATACTCAGCTATTACAAAGCACTGATGAGGTCCCCCCTCGATCTTTCCCAATGTATGTATTAAGGGTAACTCTTCACCATAAGCAGAAGAAAGCAGAAGGAATGCTTTGAGACTTGCATTTCTTAATATGTTTGCTATCACTCCATTCTGCAGTTGGTGGCTGCTATTCTCCGAGGAAGGCAGTATCATAGAGGAGCAGGAGCAGTTCATCCCTCTAATCTCTCCAGCAGACAGGACAACGTGCAATATATATGCAGTCCCAAAGTGGCAAGTAAATGCCAGTGTAAGATATGGGATACCTTTACACAACCTAAAAACTACGTTTCTTTGTCCAGTTTTGCTTAGGTTAAGCAATGATCAAGGCTGTATGCATAGCAGTGACTTTATAATTTGTATAAAATTCATTCTTTTCCTTCTCTGTTTTTTTTTGCTATCATGCTCCACTTGATCAGTCCACACTAAAGGCTATTTGGCAATTGACAAGTGACTCTTAACCCTGAAGTGAGTTCAGAGCAAGTGAAAGGGCACAGGAGTTTGTCATGTTGCAGCACACTTTCAATCCCACCTGAAACTTCTCGTGGATGAGTAAAAAGGATCTCAATATTTAGAACTGTATCTCTCCAAACGAATTCAAACACTACTCACAGTCTTTCTCCCCAAGAAAGGTAACAGGAGGAAATAGTGACTTTTAAACTGAAGGATGATAGGTATTGATTCCTAGATCACCCATATCTCCTGTGTACAGAAGTCTGCTCTAACTTCAAAAGTGAATGCAAAAAAGATAATAGGTAAAAAAAAAAAAGAATAATGATTGTTGACATGGATGGAAGGGGTTTTTTGAGACTAACTTCGAAGCTGGGCTCTCAAAACTCCTTTGGTGGTGAAGACACAGCTACAGAGCCAGAAACCTTTCTTATTGCTGCCTCTACTTCTTTTTTAGAGTTCACAGTAAGCCTGTGGAGCATATGAACATGAAAAGTTGCCTAAGGTGAAGGCTTAATTGGATTCCATACCTGACCTGAGCAGCAAAAAGTGAAAACCTGCACTGAAGTGTTGAGGAGTTTATTTACTAATTTATTAATTTTGGAGCACTTGAAGTGAATGTTCTTAAACTGAAAAGGATGTAAATTTCTGGGGTTTAGGCAAAAACCAGTATTAAACTAAGGGAATAGAAAGGAAAACTCCCATATGGCCAGAATTCCTTAGTTGAATTTCCTCAGCACTGGAGAGTATGGTATGAACAGTTGTTTTCAGTAGGGTATTATATGATATGCAACTTCTGTCTAACTTTCTGAGGTAACTCCTACATCCCAAAGCAATTTCATGAGAAAAGTCAAGAAAACAAAGCAAGAACTAAGATTTACAATATTTCTTTCTAAAGAATGGTTGTTTTTTTTTTTCATTGTCATCTCTCTTTCAAGCCATTCCTGTATAGTGCTTTGGAGAGTGATAGATAGCCATTGCTCTCCTAATGCCTTGCTTTAAGTGAAATGTGATTCCCTTGTGCCTGATTTTCACAGCTAAATAGAAAAATGCAACTCACTGGAAATTCAATTTTCAGACAAGACATAAAACTTCAGAGCATGGGTGGTAATTACAGAGTCTACATAACTTTCCACAGAAGTAGAAAGTCCTTATTCCAGTTTCTTAATCATCTTGTATTCATGATTTTTCAGTAGTCCTGCATATTCCACTGAGTTTCTTTTAACATCTTTCTGATTAGAATGTTCTTTTTTTGCAAATGTGAAACAAAGGAAATAATTTGTGGGGAAAGTACCATATGACAATAAGCAAGCAGAGTAAAAAACAACCAGTGGAGGAGACTGAAATTTCAGTCTACTGAAATACTGTTTTCACAGAAAAATAATATTTTGAAAATTCCCTGTGCCCCCGTAAATAAACAATCAGCAAAACCAATAGAAGTCAGCTGAAAACTAATCAAAGCGTTTTGAGTAAAGGGAAAATTTAATTATGCAGGATTTTTTTTTTCAAGGGTGGTATTTGTCATGTGTCATTCTAGTCTAATTAAAGTAGAAGACATCTTTAATGCCAAAGATACCTGGAAGCTGAAATGATAATTTTCTTTCCTACCACCTGCCATTTTCTGTCTTCTTGGAATTTTTTTTTTCTTCCATGGATTTCAGTGTAGCACACCTGAAAACAAGAGGGCTATCCAAACACTTTTTCTCCTATGCATATCTTCTTGATTTTACTACTTACTGGACTGAAATCTATTTGTTTTGTCATTGGTATTAGTGGAATTACTAACGAGAGGTTTTGTCAGATCAAATGTCTATCTATCTAACATCAGCATAGGATTCCTGCTTTCCCTTTGTTTGCATATCAAAAAGCATAAAATAGAACTGCTTGTTCACGACAAGGAATTGTGAACTATCTGTGCCATGCTAGTTACACAACCTGTGGGTTTTTTTCTGTCTTATCGCTTATGATCAGCACTTACTTCGCTTGTCCACATAACAGAGCAAATGCCAGAAAAGCATTAGAAATCTGTGTCTTTTTCTGCTACACCTAAAAACATTGTCCCTTTACTTCTTTGAGAGTGGCTGCCATGAGCCTGGATTAATGACTCCATATGTGTGTTATGTTCATGATGGACATTTAGTCTTCCAGGTATAATTTCCTGTAAAGAAAAGTAATTTTATTTACAGCTGAATAGGCACTCTATCATACTACCCAAATCAAACAAAGTTATTATTTGGCTTTTTGCCAAGTTGTACAGTATGAAAGGTCATATTTTTAATAGCTTTGTGCTCCATGGTAATCAAATTTGTAAGCCTGGAGAAATAAACTTGAATATTTCAGAGTTCTCTGTGCACATTTAACCATTGCTGTTCTGTACACACGGCCCCCTCCCTCCACACTGCAACAGCAGGGCAGGCTGGGCTCTATTCCCACCTTGGCTATCAGCTTTGTGTGGTAAGGTGTAACCTGCTGTTCATACAAGAGCAGGACTAGCTGATTTGAGCTACAAACTCCAGTTTCGGGGACTAAACTGAAAGGAACTCTTCTGTATCAGGAATCTGCTGACAGGCAAGCAAGGGTACATTAGTGTAAACCTGGCTGCACATAAGCGTTAATAACTTGCTCGAATCAACAATAATTAGAAAGAACACCTGCTTTTAAAAGTCATTTTTCTTCCAGTTGACTGCGTATTGCATTTGTGGGAAACGGATGCTGATTACATGCAAATGAATTTTCTAAGGTTTCCTTGTATTCCATTTTAAAAAATAATGCCCTGTTGTGCATCAAGAATAATCCAGCTCAGTTATTGTTCAGCAACACCTGTGTGTCAGAAAAAAAGAGCTGTGAAATCTATGAATCCTTGAAAAGTCCAGAGGAAAAGAGAAAATTTTGCATCAGCACTCGGTTATCTATCTTCCTAAACATTAGATTAACCTGAGGTTTTTGTGATTTTATAATAGCATTTGTTATGAGTTGGCTTAGAGTCAAGGTACAGTCTGAGTGGTGAGAGGAGATGAATTATTAACCTGTAACACAAGGGCTGGGAATTGGGGCTGCCAGACAGGACTGTTAGTGCGCTGTGTATTGATGGCTCCTTGATGGTGAGCGTTTTGTCTGTCTCAGAATAGCTGAGGCTGGTTGCAAGAGCCACACTGCTTTGGTAATCATACCTTTCGTGGTCAATGCTTTCTCCGACCTTTTCAATTTCTTTCCTGAATTTTACCTTGCCTTCAGTTTGGTGGTCAGAAGTTGAAGTCTACAACCTTTGGCCACATTTCCTGACCCCTACAGTAAGGAAAGACTCCAGTCCTAACCATTACTTTAAATAGTATCTCTTGCATTGGCTTGCTAAAAATAGTACTAAATACCATTTAGGATATTCAGAAAACCCAAGAAATATTGTCATGGAGACAGAAATCTTGCTCACCTGTTACAGATTTCATTGCTACAGTGCACTGCTAGAATTGGAATTTGTGTTTTGCCTATACAGCACTCAGTACAAAATTTGAATTCAAATTGCCTAAAAGTGTTTATTTAAAGTGCATTGTTAAACAACATGATGTAACTCCCTTATTCAAAGTGGAAGAGGTCTTCACTGGGTTTAGCTTCATTTACTTTGGAAATGTCCATATAGAATTGCCATGCATTTTAAGCAGTCAGCTTTAAAATCTCCTCCAGTGTAACTTACCTGAGTATTGCTCAGACTGTTCTCTAACAGGTTCTCTAATAAAAAGCCTCGCTGTGCCAAACCTCTTCTTTAATAAGCATCAGAGAAGCAGCTACGTCTTTTACCTCTGTTGAACAGTGCTTGCCTCGTGACTGACATGCATCGTAAAATATTGTAGTACTCAGGCCTCACCTCAGAATGACTGCTTTGATGACAGACATTGCTGTCTGCTCCAGCCTGGTCCAGCCTCTCTCCTGGAAGTGCTTTCACACGGTGGGAAAGCCAAACCCAGCCACGCTGGCTGCTCGCTCCCAGCACAGGTCTGTGAGCTCTGAGAGCACTGGGCAGGGGGCCCTGCTTTGCATGCTCAGCAAGCAGGTCACACAAGAAGTGGCTTTTGTGAGGTGAGCCTGAATAACTTAGAAAATTACCGTTTGTGGAGAATTAAATGGATGCTCCAATGTTTGACGAAGGTTCTTCAGGAGAGTGGTCTTTAGGTGTGCATTGAGAAATGAGGAAAAAGTAGTGCATTTTGATTTTTACTCTCTTTTATCCTAGCTCTCCAATTTGTAGCCATCTTTTCTTCCAATCAACATTTTTTTTTCTTGTCTACTGAAGCTTCCTAAATGCAATGCTTTAGGTTCAGAGGTGTTTTTCCCCTGTCTTTGAAATGAAATATAATCTTCGTATGTCAACTTATCCCAATCTACATTTTAGTTTCAACTAATTATCCACAAGTAACTTGCATCATCACATAGAGGATAGGATTTAACTGAACAGAAATATCAGCAGATTCTTGATGTTTGAAACTAGGCAGCACAAAAATTTAACACATATGAAATGGAGTCATGAACATAATTACATTTAAAGTTCTGTGACTTCTTGTTGCCATGTTCTTAATAATATCACCATCATTTTGGTCCTGATTAGATATTAAGCTTCAAAAATCATTCTTCTGAGATTCAGTTACAAATATTTACAAGACAAGAATTTCTTGCCTGTAGATAAATTTAAACTTGCACGACTTTGTTCCAACAGGAGATACTAGATTGAAATCTTTGAAGAGGTAAGCAATATTTCCATTAAGGGGAAGTTGCCTTCTGATGCTTTTAACAGAATGAATTAAATCTATGAGTGAAGATTTTAAGTGACAAAAGGCTGATTTTAAATACGTGCTCTGTTTTGTAGGGAAGGCTCCAGGCTGTGACTGCTCTGCAGGCAGCGTGGTTGTGTACAGCCAAACAAACAGCCCGTGACACTGACACATCACTCGTGTGGCAACTCCATTCTGGATGAGGTGATTGAGTGCAGTCCCCTTTCAAGGGATGCTGTGGATAGACACAGTGTGGCTGCAGCCAGGCAATTTAAAAAAAAAAAAAAAAAAAAAAAGGTGGCTTCAAAAATTTCCCCTTTTAAGAAGTGTAGACTGTGACTTACTGGTTAAGCTCTGACAGAGTAATCAACACTTGATGCACCCATCTTTGGGAGCAAATTTTTTGAAGGCAGTGGTGAGATACCTTACCTTCTTCTGTTTCTCTCCAAAGATGTCTGTGAATTTGTTCCTTACTGGCCCATGTACCAAAATGTTTCATGATGTCACTGCCTTTCCCCCTTTGGCTGCTAATTTCTCTTCTCCTTGGACTGGAGATACATACATATTAAACACTGGGGTCAAATCAATTTCTAATGTATGTCACACAATTACATTAACAGTTTCTCCAAACAGAAGGAGATGGTGCTGTCAAGTGTTAGGCAAACCTGTTCCTGCTCCCCCAAGCACTGGGGGCAGAGGTTACAGCACCAAGCAGCTGTGCAGTTAATTGTCTGCCTGTAAAAGTCTGATGGACTGCATGATACTGCAAGTGATACATATCTAAACCAAAAGAGAAATCACTTAGCCTTACTTTAATTGCGTTCATGGCTAAAAAAATAAGTTGTTCCCTTAAGACTTCAGGCTGCAGTGTGTAACTTTGGGCAGTCCACATATGCATTTTGTAAGGACACAGGCTCCAGGACCAGTCAAAAAATGCATGTGATATCCGGTGAAGGAACTGTCATACTCTGAATTAAAACATTTCAGTGAACAAAGGAAAATAGTAATAGTGCTCTCATCCAAAACCAAAGTCAAACGTTGTTGTGAATGTGCTTCTAATTGTTTAGATCACAAGGTGTTGCTGGTACGACAGCTCTCTGGGAAGGAAGTATTTGTGTTTAAAGGCATCTGAGAAACACATAGACTCACAAAATGGAAAGGGTAGAACAAAGAGATGGGTGAGAGCAAGGGACAGAGCAAGGTTTCTTTTGCTTGGTTTCCCTTCCTTTTCTAGTTAAACATTTGTATTGCAGCAGCGAGACAGCAAATGGTTAACAGCCAAAGACAAAACCCACTGTGACCGTCAGGTCTCTGTGCAATCATCAGCAGAACTAGCTATTCTAGCCAATTTAATAGCTTGAAAATGAACTCATTAGTGGTCTTTTATCAGTGGAAAAAAGTCTATTAAATCCGGATGTGTGAAGAAGCAGTACGGAGGCTCATTTCCATCCCACTTGTGACCTGAACAAATCAGAGAAATGCTTTTCAAGGAACGGGGTCAGGCTTGACTGCAATAAGATATTTTCTACGCACAGCACCCAACTTGTATCTTTCCTTCAAGTTTCTGATGCAGTTAATTTTAATTTACAGTCTATTTGTCGCTCCCCACATCTCTCCCTCTCACCTCCTTCCCAGTACCACTGTCATCCATAAACATGTGGGCTGTTTATATTTTATAAAGAGAAAATGTACTACAGTCTGTTGGATTTTTCGATAAACCTGCCCAGTGATGGCCCTCTGACAGCTCTGGACTTCACTTCTCACTGGCTGAGGGAATAAGTAAAGATTCAGATCCTCATCTGGAAGGTAAAGACCGCAGAATTATGCTGATTTACATTAGCTTGTGATCTAGCCAGAGCTATGGGCAGAGGCAAAACATAGTCCAACCTTCTTTCTGCCCCTCTGGAGAGCAGAAGACTAAATGTGAAGTTATTAGATGTACTTCCCCCCAAAAGAGGCAAAAGCACTCTCTCTGTCAGGATATTGACATTGTTCTGGAATTGTCTCATCTGTGAAAAGCTTTTCTACAGTTCTTGCTTCTGGTGTGATGCACAATGTTAAGTGAGCTAATAAGCCTGAGACTAAAGTACACAATGCCCTCAGAAGGTGCTGTATCTGTGGAATAATGATAACAGTCCACAGCAAGTTTTAAACCTTTAGCCTCTTGAGAAGTATTTAAGGACTGCCATTGACAGAAATATTTAAAAAACATCTCACATCTTGACATGAATGAGTTAATTATCTTTGTAGGACTAAATTTAAAAACAACTACTTCAAACACTTTTAAAGGACCGCATTTCCACAAGGAGTGATACTATTGTTCCTGGAGAGCTGTAGCTTTCCCTGAATACTTAGTGGAATAGCACTGTCTTCAACACTCTATGGGAAAGGCTTTTTTTTTCACTTTTTCCTTGCAACTGTTTGGTCAAAAGTTAAACTCGTAATGGAATTAATTTATTTTTTTAAATTTAATTCCAGACATTTTATGCACATGTATTTAAACTTACATTACTTAATAATATACTAGGATTACTTAATGGCCTCTCATCCTGCCCTGAAACATAACCCTATTATTCCAGTCTTAGTTCTCTTATGAATAGAAAATCCCAGCTATGATAAATTCCTTTAAAATGATGCTGGGATTTTGCAGTGAGTCTGTGGGCTAGTTTGAGACCACCAAACTCATTTACTGCTGTCTGTTAAGCCAAGCATGAATCACAGATCTCTGGGGTGGAAATTCGCTTTATTAACCCCCTGGGTCACCCAGCTACCAAGGCAACGGCTTTCTGCAATGAGTAACTCCATAACTAAAGCATCAGCCACATGAAACCCAAATCCCTTGATTAAAACAGGGGCTGGTAAACCTCAAACCGGGCACATAAATACTTTCCAGAAGTTTGTTTAGCTCTTAGCAGAAGCTGTTCTCCTTCACTTGGTTTGAAAGGAACAAAATTGAAAATGGTTTCCCAGCCTGCTTTGCCAGCCCCAGAGCCTGCCTGATAACTTGATTCACATCTCAGCCTCACAGCACACTGCAGCAATCCTCCTGTCATTGCCTTGTGTGCTCCTTCTTGCATGCCCTGGTCCTGGGGGATGCCCATCAGTCCAGGATATCTGGCCATGTTATTAGCTTGCCTTGTAGATGCTGAGAGAGAGCCTATCATGCATTTTATTGTGTATCTGAAGAAGAGACACAGGGGATGCTTTATCCCATGCAGTCCAAACTTAAATAAATTTGGAATTAAGACTGAGTATTTATTTAATATACTAAGATAAGCAGAAATCTCCTTTACCTAGGAAAAAACGTTCTACTGTTAGGACTTCTTAAGTCTGGTTTAATTACTGGATCTTCCTCAAAGGCATAAAAAAGGTCACAGAATTACAAGAATATGGTAGCCAGGAAAATTTTGTTGGACAGATAATTGTCTGTCTGATTTAAGGTGTTAAGATTTGTGTCCTTGTGCAGCAGTAGATGTCCTGCAACACAGGCAGAGCACCCTTGGACAGGTACCATTATTACAGAGCATTGTTCAATCTGCTTTCTCACTGAAGCTTTTGACACGCTGTAAATTTGTTTGCAAAATTCCAATGTGCTTTACTTAGCACATCTGTAGACTGGCAGTCTTGAGCATTTGTTGCTGAGAAGTAATTTTATGTTATCTGTAGTCCCAATTTTATGTTTCAAAGTCTTTTCTCCACACATCACTGGGAATGTTAAACTCTCACAAAGCAAAGGGAGAGAGCCATTTAAATAACATGCATACAGATAACATGCTGGCTTTTATTCTTTGTTCTCACAAAGTGTGTTCTGTACAAGAAAGGAACATGGTCACCTATCCCCTTACTGGAGAAACTGTCATTCCTAATTCATTTACACAGGGTGCTTAAGATGCCTTGAGCAAACTAAAATAGCTTTAAAGGAAAATTAATCTAGTTTGACTGGAGAAAACTAGTAATTTTTCTGGAAGCGTAACACATTTGTTAAAGAAAGAGGTTGTGCTGCTTTGTGCAGGGTTATTAACAAAATCTTTTTCCGTGCTCCCCCCTCCCCACAGTGCACGACTGACAGTGCAGGCAGCACCAAGCACCACCCAAGTCACAGTGGTGGGCTGGATGCCCTTGATGCTCATTTTGGATCTGGACTGGGCAGGGCCGTGCAAGGTGACAGGTGATGTTCTTGCCCACTGCCATGAGGGACACCTGAGCCACCCAATGGTGGCAGGGCAGTGACACCACCTTTGGTTGTCTCCCAGGAAACAGATGGGGAAAAAGGAAGGAGCAAGACCTCTGCTCCCAAGAAGGAGGGCAGGTCTGGCCGGGTGGCCACTGCGGAGAGGCAGAGTGAGATCAGGAGTGATCAGTGCTCAGGAGTGAGATCCCCAGGCTGATCCCACCTGTGGCCCTGCCTGAGCCAGGGGCGTTGAACCTCGAAGGGCAGAGGAACTTCTCTGCTACAGGGTTGCAGAAGAGGTGAGTGTTGGGTGAGAACAACTTCTCAGTTCTGCCCGCTTTTGTTCTCACATCTCAGGGAGCCCCGTTTCTGTGGCTTTTTGTGTTGAAGGTTTTTGACTGTGCTGCTCTGTGAATAGGGACCCAAAAGCGGTGTTTTTTCTAAGGGCTCTAGTGGAAGTACTTCATAGAAATGAACACACTATTTTCCATTAAATTCGCCAATTTACTGGTTTTTTGTAAGGGGGAGAAACACGATACTGACCTGTTCTTTTGATATGTACTGCTCTCTGTCAGTGTGGTGGCAATGTTCATGTGCTGTTCCTCAAAATAAGAGTTAGATTAATTAATGGCTGATTAATCTAAGTTCCAACCCTCCTTTAGGTGGCTGAATACTTTGAAGAATACTACAACTGTCTTTCTGATGGCTGAATGGTGGTATTTAATGATGTTGTATAATGGCGATATCACTACCTAAAGAGTATTTTTATCATAGAATCATAGAATGGTTTAGGTTGGAAAGGACCTTAAAGATCATCTAGTTCCAAGCCCCTTGCCATGGGCAGGGACACATTCTGCTAAAGCAGGATATTTTTTAAAAGCACAAAGTGTTTTTAAGGGCTGATTTCTGTCCGTTTTATTCATGGACTTGGTGATCTTAAAGGTCTTTCCCAACCTTAATGAATCTCTTTCTATGGAAAATATTTGAACAGAGAGAAACCTCTGTCCTTCTTCCCTCTGTATTCCAGGGAAAAGTTAGGGCCACAGTCAATTTTGAAATTGCAAATGTACCTAAAAAACCAGCCAAACAAACAAACAAATCCCAAGATGTATGATTGGGGTATTTTTGAAATAAAATGAGAATTACAAGCTCACATGATTTCTCATGGAAAAAACTCCAGATGTTGTAAATAAAGCTTTCTAGAAGCAAGGTGAACAGACTTCAGCCTTTATTGATGGATTGCAAAAGTATTCCAAAATTTTGTCCTGGGTCAATGAAGAAATATTACTTGGAAAATATTGAGGTAAAAACAGTTTGGAAAAAAAGGAGAATTTATCCATATACATTTTTTTAAAAAAAATCTGTACTATGTATATGTAGCATCTCTTAATTTTTTTTATAGCTCTGCATATCACCCTGCCAAAGAACATCTTATGGATATTTAGAGCTAGGCGTTGCTGCATAGCTAAGATATTTATTCTGGTATCTCACCCTGAAAATATAATAAGTGAACCCTCACAGATGTCCATGCCAGTACTTACCCCTGTAATGTTTTCTGTGCAAACATAAGAGGTCTGTGTATGCTAAAATAGCTGCACTGTTACACTGGTTGCACAACACCTGTTGTGCAGGTTAGTATGTGTTACACAGTAGCAACACAAAAATGGATCTTTTCTAGGCACGAGTCTTTCTGGGTTCTGATTTGAATTCTCTAAGACACCCACGTTTATGCATTGTAGTTTTTAGAACATGAGGCTCTTAGAGAAACTCATAGGTCATAGGCTAACGTGGTCATCCAGAAGGTCACATCCTTATATTTGGTGATTACTGATGTTGTATGCAGCCTAGCACTATTTTAATGTGGTTATAATTAGGTGTGTTTATAATTTATTGTTTTATTAGAATCTCATTATTATAGTAGTAAATTAGATTCAAATACCTTTTTTCTCTGTTTCCTGTTCTGCTGACCAACTGGACCTGAACTGCAGTTCAGGAATGTACCTTTTGTTCTGCTCTGGTGGGTAGTGAGCAGAAAGAATTAGTCTGTCTGATGAGATGGGACTGAACTGTTGCAAAAATCCCCAGACAATGGTGAATTCTACCTCCTTAAAACAAAAAAAAAAAAGTGCATCTCATTAGTCCTCTGCTGTCATTTCCTGCAGTTTATCAGCTTTAGAGAACTCCTTTGAAGTCATATAGCTGGTATTAAAATAGGAAGAAATTATCCTAGAACTTCTGAAGAATATTGGCATTTTTCCTTTAACAAATTAGAAGCTGAAAAAAGACAGAAAAAAAAAGGTGTCTTGTCTCGCCTCCCTGCTCCATCAAAACGCTGTCCTTTAGGCAAGATCTTTCAGGGATACACTGTCTCCTGACTGTTATGGCTTACACCATAGAGAAACACCTATGAAAAGCTGAGAAAAGCAATGTTGTTCCACCAGTCTACAGACTACTGTAAGTATTTATATGGTCATGTAAAGATTCCTAAATAAATTACAGTGATACTGAAGAGATGACAGTAGTATCTGATAATGACTTACATTTCTGAGACCCCAATGTCAAACTATGCTTGTTCAGACAGATGAATTTCATGCAACTGTTATAGACAGACAGAGAAAATATAGTAGCTGTAACTCTTGTGTTGCTCCTGTCTAATAAGACTGAGCTTTGGTAAAGTGATTGCATGATTATTTTGATTTAAAGGAAAGAGAGGTCGTATTTTTCCTGAATAGAATTTTGTCTATGGAGGGATGTATTATGTAATGCTGGCTGTGTTTAAGGACCAAAAGGGTCTTAAGATAGTACTGATTTAATCTGATGAGTAGGTTTTCTGTTGCAGCCATTATTAATTGGGGTGATCACTACAGCACGGAGTGTTCTCCTCATTCCTGAAAATTATTCTGGCATAATTGGTTCACTCTGACTTCAGCCTACCTTTTTATAGGCACTGTGAGTCCCGGGCAGCAGAGTCTGAGGTGAGACACCCAGCTCACAGACACATCTCACTGGACTGGAGGAATGCACAGAACACGAACATTACAGTGTATGTGTGGGTGACAGGAAATTGCTCAGGCTCTGTTTGAGCTGCATCTGTCAGCACCAGAGTCCAGCTGGTAAAAAACACACCTGGGAGGACCCATCTCAGAGCTGCTGCTGCTGCTGCTGACCAGGGACAAGCACAGCACAGCTTTGAGGGAACTCAGCAACTCCTGGAACAGTACTATAACTGGGGTTCCAGGGTTGCTGTCTCCAAAATTGTTTTCCCCCTACCAGAGTGGGACACGTCAGCTTTCAGTTGACTAAAAATCCCTCAAGTACCTCACCTGTTCATTCTTGTTGTGCTGTACATTTCCATTCTGTGTTTCCCACCAGGCAATGTAATGGAATCTCTCTAGAGGACTAATCTAAGTAAGTTTTTCCCTGTGATTGGAAGCCCACCACCAGTTTGTAAGGTGCAAGAACAGACGAAGTGTGATTCACTTTCTATCAGGCCTTTGTTTGATTTATTCTCTTTGCTTTCCTGCCCAGTTAACTTTTAACAAGAGTGAACTCTTTTGAACAAGCCCCTGTTCATTCATTTTAGTACTTGCATTTATCTCCTGATGCTCACTGTAGATAGGAAGCCTGAAGATACTTCATTAATGAAGCATGTGAAAATGAACCAAGTGGACAGAGAAGGTTTTTAATTAATTTTCATGTTTCTTGGGTATTGTGGTTGTGCAAAAGAGTTTGGACAGATCAAGAACTCATTTTAACCTTATCCCAAATGCTAACTGAATGAACCTGGAAGTCAAAGTGTTTAGCAACCTCTGTAGCACTCACAGCACACCTGTCTGCTGGGAGTTGACAGCAACATAAGAAGCTGGAGTTTGTCTCATCAAACATAAGCCACAAACACTGACCTGAATGGGGAATACTCACTTGCAATAGCAGGAGAGTTTCTGTAACCTCAGATACACAACTGTTAGCAAGCAGCTTGTCATAGCAACATTTGAACTGATCTTTTGATGTACACAGCACAGAGGAGAACTCCAGTAATACTCCTTTGTAGTATAAAAGGGGACGCATACATGAGAAACACTGGTCTTGTAAATGCAGAGACTGAGATTTGTGAGTACGGTTTTTACTGTGAAAAACCAGGAGTGGCTGCATGGCTCCCAGCAGAGGTGTGTGGAGCTCAGCCCTGTCTTTGACAAAGGCTGGTTGTGGACATGAGGGCAGAGCACGGCTGTAAATGACTTGATTAATGTACAGAAGTTGTCCAGCTGAAGACTACTTTGCATGATTGCATAAAAACAGACTCCATTGATTTCAGAGCTCTTTTGAGTTTACTGTATATGAGCTATTCTTTCTAGAGCTGCCTTGGTGTCGTTTTCCCAGGTTTCACCTGATTTATGTGCCCATTTCTGTAAGTGCTAAATGTCCTTCAGTCATAGTTAATTGAGTCTGAGTCAAAGTCACCCACCACCATAAGTATTTAGCTGCTAATCTCAGTCCCTGTTATAACTTTTTTTATTATTATTATTCATTGTATGCTTCATCCTTCTGCCTGGATTCAGTTTCAGAAAACTCCCTGTTCTGTTCCTCCCATCCTACCTCCTGAGAGACAAAGTGTCTCAGCATCTCATTTCTCATTTACACTGCACGTTACTTTTAGAGCACTGCTCAGACCTGCAGATCTTCCCTTTGCTAGAAAGCTGTTCCTGTTTAAAAATCTGTTTTGATGCTGTTTTCTACCTCTTAAATGTAAGTAATATTCCATTTTCAGTTTGTATCTATCAGTGTATTTTATTTTCCTTGAACAAATGCTTCAGTGCAGGTCCCTATTCCCCTCTTACTATGGGTTACCATTTAATGAGCTTAAATAAGCTTAGATGCTGAGATAGATAGATAGATAGATAGATAGATAAATTCTGCTTCCTAAATTTAATATAATGTGTTGCCATGGAGATAAGTTCTTCTCTATCTGACAAGTAACACATAAGCCAAAGAAGTCATTGCCAAAATAGTTCAAAGATTGGAAATGTGATATTAAAAAAACTTTTTGCCACTGAGCTAAATTATTTATTTTGCTACTCTTTTTGCTGTTCCGTTTTGTCTCTTCTCTCCTGAACCAACTTAAGTATCTCCATTCCTACTAACAGGACTGACAGGCATGTCCTGTTGACATCTTTCCTAGTTTTGCTCCGTGAGCTGGATTACATGTTACTGAGCAATGAAACTGGCATTTGTCTCCCTTGTCTTGCTCTCTGCCCCCCTATCATCAAAGTCTGAAAAACTTTACTTCATCAAAGATCCATCAGTTGAGGTTTTTTTGATCCTACATCTAGCATTTCACTGCAGAAATTGCAGCACTGCAGGAAATGTACCAGTTGGGATAACTCACAAGCTCCTCTCCTTTTGGGGTTTACAGATTCATCATTTTAGTTTGTCCTTGGTAGGTCTCCAGAATTCTTTGCCATTGTGTGAGTAACTCTACTGGATTAGCAATTTAGAATTTAGTTCTTGGTGTCTTCTGGTTTAATTTTTTTAGATGGATTGAATAATACATTTAAAATATCCACTTGTCAGGGCAGAGCTAGGCAATTGCTACCCTGTGTGTGTTCAGACACACAGTGAAGCACTGGAGTAAAAATTTATCTTTTACCTTATCAATGCTCTCATGAGCACTGCCATTGATTTAACCCCTAACGCAGCAGTGAGGGCTGTGCACTCAGAAAGAACAGAACAAGGTCATCTATGCAGTGGAAATGGCATGAAAAGCAGGAGCAGTGCATGGAGCTTTCCCAGAGAAAGAGGAGACAAACTCTGCTGACCCTGAAAGCTTTTCACTCAACCCCATACTAAAGGAGAAATTTTCTGACATTATAATTAATTCATTTTTACTTTGCTAAAGGCTCCTGCGCAGAGGGCTGTGCCTTAGTAACCAATCACTACCTTCGATCTTTGCTGTATGCATATCAGCACAATTTGTTTCCAAAATGAACTGACTAACTTTCGTCTCTGTGATGTAAATGACAACAGTCTTAAGAAAAATTCTGTCTGACAGGAAAGGACATGGTAGAGTTTTCATAGCAAATAACAATGAACCACTAGTCCAGGAAACCTGAAATCCCCTTCTGCCCTGCTAGGAAAGCTCACTGCTCTCTTTTTTGCATGTTAATTTAAATTTGGAAGGCAAACGGTTATGAGTGAAGTGGTGGTCCTCTAAGTATACAAAGCGTATTCTTCAAATTCATAAGAAATGTTGTGCTAAGAACACATGTAAATTTATGGAAAATTTGCAAACTATTTCTGGGGGGTTTACCCAAATATTGAGTACTTCCCAGTCATATTCTTTTAATTAGCAGAATAATTTGTCACCTCACAAAATGTTACCTTTTTCCCTAGCTAAGAAATACAGGAAAGTCATAGCCAAATTGGTTCCTCTATAACTCTGGTCTCCAATGAAAATTACTCTAATTTAACCAAATAATTTTATTTCATTATGTACTCCTTCGAAATGTGTCTGTTTTTTAAAAAAATCTAGGTGTGTCTCAGGAAATCCAAATTCAAAGTAGAAAAAATAGAGCTAAGTAGTCAATGGAGTTCTGAATTTCATGTAAGTATTAGCAGACACATTTTTGGTGTTCTCCATAACAAATGAATTGGAGAGATGAGAATTCAGGAGCAAGGAGGCAAGACCAATAGGATGAATATATGTCATGTAAGTGAGAAGGCAGAACTTTTCTAATATTTGCATTTAATAGTTCCTGAATATTTTTATTTAAAATTAATTAGTCACACGAAAACTTTGTGGCCCACAGTAGCAGCTATTCTCATAAGCCTTCCTTCAGTTGTTAATGTTAACATTTTTGGAATGGGTCTTTCATGTTTGAATGTATCAGTTCAAACCACTTAGTTTCACTTGGCTTCACACTAGAGGTATTAAAACTCCTGTCATTATCTTTCTTTGCCATAATTTGGAAGAGATCTGGGGAATATTCAGTGCAACTGAACTTAGCTTCTAAAAAGAATTAGATTATTTCAGGATTTGTTGAGAATGTTTCACAAAAGAATTTTTAAAATAATGGCCTAACGTATGTGTGGAAAATATTCTCAATTTTCTTCATTGACCATTGCCCTGGGCCCTGGACCCTCTGCGTAGCCTTGAGCTGGGCTCTCCCAGGATAACTCCTGAGCAGGGCACAGACACCTGGGCACAGTGTTCCATTGTTAAGCTTCACCAGCACCAACTGGAGGTGGGGGGTAACAATTGATCCTGGCCTAAGACCCCAGTTCCCCCAGTTCCTCAGGTGTGCATTTTGCTTTATTTGCAAGTTATTTGCAACTCAGTGTCCATCCTAGGTCCTCTCCAGCAGGGCTGTTACTCAGCCAGTCACCTCCCGGTGGTTAATCCTGCCTTTCACTTACTGAACCCTATGACATTCTCCAGGTTTCCCAAAGTCTAGTTTCTTCCACATTTATCTGCTGGAGGGCAAGTCAGTCATCCTAATCTGGGATCATTTGCAAGGATGCAATTCTGTCTGAGTTCTAGAGGAAAACATCATGCAATCTAAGCCCTAGAGCAGTCCCTGGTATAGTTTTGACAAAGAAGTTGCTGTCATACAGTCTCCATGATGTAGCACACAGCTTGATTTCTTTTTGCAGAAAGCATATTAAAGAAAACATATAAATGACATATTCCTTGTAACCTCTTACAGTAGGGCAGAAATGTTCTTTGCATAACTCTTCTGAATTTAGGCATTATTTTCCTCCTTATTTGCATGAGTAGATAATCTGTTCTTTCACAGTTTAACAATAGCAATCAATATTATTTAAAAGGTTTCATTTTTTGTATCAAGAAGTCATGACTTTGAGAGAGCAGGATTGATTTTTTAGAGCCTTGATAGCTAATAACTATAATAATTTTCTTCTAATTTAAAGAAATTCCTTTCCTGTCCATCTAGGTACCAAAAAGCTTCAGTGAAACATTATTAGTGTTTAAGAGGAAGTACTGGGCATTTGTCAAGGGCTTTATTGCTAGCAAACTGCAGGGTTTTACTTCAAATTTCTGCAGACGGTGTATTTTAGTATTCACTCTGTGCTAAGAAAGTGATCTGGTAACTAATTATCTGAATAACTTCATGTCAACTCCAGCACATATTCAGTGACTATTCAGTATATCTATTCTGAAGTGTTATAATTCAGAAAGGGACGTACACAGACCAGACTGGAGCAAACACAAGGTGGGAGGAAGACAAGATACATGTACTTTCCCTTGTGCTTATAGTCAGCAGACTTCAGTCATGGCAAGATTCAAGCTCATATTTTCTTTGTATTTTGTAGAGAAAGAAAGGGCTTGCATAATCAAAGTTCTCCTCAGGAATGCAGGTGGAGTTCAGCTTCTCTTCAGGGCATGGATATGCAGATCCAGGCTTACTTGGACAAGAAGTGGCAGCTTGGCCAGGTGCCCAATATTAGTCACAGGAGAACAAAGACTTTCTTGCTGCCCCTGAGGTTACATTTTCCAAGTAATATCCCAGGGGAGACGACATCTTCCTCAGTTAATGAGAACAAATGAAGTTGCCCAATCTTCTGTGTATCTCTCTTTCTCTCATTCTCTCTCCCTCTCTCTCTCTCTCACACACACTCCTGCTCATCGCATTCTGGGAGCAGGCATGCTTGACATTTTACTAGTAGGAAAGAGGGCAAGAATCACCTTTGACTAAAATAATTTTTTTGATCGGTTCTTAATGTGAAGTGTTGAGTGCTTGCATGTCAGATGATTGTCTTTTCCTAAGGGTTTTGGAGAGCGAGAACCCAAACCTGAAGGGCCTGCACAGTCACACAGCATTTCCTCCTTTGTGTCTCACTGTTTGCTGATGGCAGCAGAGGGACGGACTGACCGGGTGCTTTAACCAATACCTTAGCCACGAGTCAGGTTTACTTTTAGACTGGTGAATCTGCTGGCAGGTTGCATATGTGTAGGGAGTCTCCTGGAGAGGGAGCAGGTGGACTTATCCATCGTTGTTTACAGTTGGCTCCAGTCCTCTTGCAGAACCATTGCCATGTTGTTATCCGGGGTAACTCGGTAGCTTGAGGGCTGGACAGTCAGTGCATGTGATCCCTCCCAGGATTCGCTCTCCGGCTCTTTGCTGCTTTATACCCACCTGCTTCCTTTTGGAAATATGGTTAGACTGTAGGACTGGAGCCATCACCCCGCTGTCAGTGATGAATTACCAACGTGCTTGTCATTCTCCCTGATCGTGCCGTGAATGCCTTATGCTGCCTTTAGCAGATGTTCTTTGATGGAAAACTTGCAAACTAGTTAGGATGAAATTCTCATCTGAGACAGTTCAGTAAACATCTCTAGTCTCAGCCACAGGATTCAGTCAAAGTATGGATTCTTCTGTTCTTAACAGTGCTGGAAAGCTTGGAACACTTCCCTACCACTAAGTCCAAATATTCTTCATTAAATATCAAAATATCAGGAGAGACAAGAGACTGTGAAAAGGTTTTCATCAGAAATGTTTGTCCTCAAACTGTCCAAAGTAAGGCTGAGGTGTCCAGTGAGATGTCAAAGGCTTTGATTTGGATCCTTGGCTTTGTTTTGAGCAGTCCCTGTGCCTGTTGCTGGCATTATTTTAGATTTTCAGAATTATTTTAGGAATTACTGGCAAGATCAATCAACACTGGAAGAAAACACCACCATAATTTTGCTGTATGTTCTGCTGCCTGCCTCAGTGTCCTTCATGCTCTCATAAACCACTTTATCCAAATACCCCATCTTTGTCTGGAGTCTGCTGGATAGTAGGAGAATATTATATATCCCCCACCATATCTTTGAAACATTTTCCTTCATCAGCATCAAAGCAATCTTTTTTTTGCATTTGGATTAAAACAAAAGATTTCTTAGCCACCTTTCCTTCCATTTATGTAGGTTTTATTTTAATACTTGAACAGTCCTTATTTACAGAGGACTAATATAGTAAATTAATCTTCTGCTTAATTTTTTAAACTCTCTTTTATCTAATAGTGTTTTCTCATTTGTCTGTGTTTAAAAATAATGATGATAAGCATTTTCACTGTTGTCTCTGGTGCAGAACTTTTGAAAAAGGTTTTCACACGTATCACAGAATCATGGAACAGTTTGGTTTGGAAGGAACATTAAAGATAACTATTTCTAACTCCCCTGCAATGAGGCACCTTCAACAAGACCAGGTTGCTCCATGTCCCATCCAGCCTGACTGTGCACGTCTCCAGGGATGAGGCACCCACCACCTCTCAGGGCAACCTGTTCCAGTGTTTTGCCACTCTCGCCATATTTTTTTTCCTTATATCTAGTCTAAATTTACACTCTTTAGTTTTAAAACAGTAGCTCTTGTTCTGTCATCTTCCTAAGGAAGTCTGGCAAGCCAATTGCAATTCCTAGAATAGAAGTGTTTGAGGAATTTTGTATGTTTGATAAACATGTTTAAAAAAATAAGTGAATGTTAGCTCTGATAACAGAACCCATAAGGACTTCAGGGAAGTGGACAATGTTGGCCACACAGTGCAGGCAGATTCACCTCCATACAGATCTGCAAGGATTACTCCTGTGGGGTTGATCTCCACAGGCAGCTTCTCGTGGGTTCTCTAATCCAATCTCATATTGCTCGTGGCACTGCTTTGTTAAGAGAGAATATAAAAAAATGGTGAGTTGAACTCCAAAAGGACTCCTGAATTTTTAGGGGAGTTGAGTACCAGGAGAGTGCAGCTCCTTTGAAAACTGTGAGGCTTGGCTCTCGTGTGCAGGAGGAGGAACAGAGCTGAGGTTATCAGTTCTCTCTTTGCCATCTGCAGCCACCCATACTGTAATTTTAGTTACCAAGAGGTGAGCAAGCCTGGTCTCTCTCATACTTCTTTCAGATCATTGTGTTGACTTTCCTTTCAAGCAGTGTGAAAGAAAAATTGCTGTATTAATAAGGAAACATTTTATTCTCTGTAATCACACAAAGAATGATAATATTTTAGAGTGACACAGGATAAGACAAAGAGCAGTAGTGTAGCTGAAAGTCAGACTTGAACATTCAGTAGAAAAATGAGTTTTGGGATGCACAGAATTTCTGTTTAGGCAAGTTCAAACTAATTTTATGAATCGTTCACCCAGCTCAGCTTTCTTTTTCTATCTCATTTTCCTTTTACTAGCTAAAAACAAATATAGAAAACATCAGTAGACCTTGAAAAACACATTAAAATTGAGCACAGGGTTCTTCTTTTTTTTCAATATATCTCAGCTAAATTGAAACACCGCTATATTTTTAAGATGACAGCTTTAAAGAAAATATGATATCAAGTTTAACTTTAAAAAAAGACTATGTTTTAGGTCAGGAATTACATTAAATTAGGAATTTATGTAATGATATACTTCAGAATATGTTGCAAAGAGCTATTAAAAGACACCTACAAAAATGAAATGCAGCACACCAAATTATTTAAAGCTCTGCATGTGTGTTGCTTTGTCTTTTCAGGGTGTTAATTCTTAAGTTATAAACCAGAAAGAACCTAGAGCCAAAGGCATTCATAATGATGTTAGATTTAAATGTATGCTATTGCATTTGTAAACACTCATTTACTGTGGGTTTTTTTATTACTTCTGGGTATGAATTGTCATTTCCATCCCCAAGAACAGAAGTTTCAAACAAATTTCCTTAGTCCATAACAGTAGCCAAGCAGCTCTGTGCCAGCACTGTCAGACATGACCAGGGCCTATTGTAAGGAGGATCTGAGTTAGAAAAGTAGATATAATTAATTGGCCTAAAAATTCAGAGGTGGGGGGTAGCTGGCAGTTTGGTCAGACCTACTGAACCTCATCACACGATCACAATACCTGCTGAACCTCATCACAGCCGTTGCTGGGGTGTTTGGATAGGAAAACAAACTTCACCTTCGTAAATGAGAATTGCACACCCTCCCCTGGGCTTGTCCAGTTTCTGGACAGGGTCTGAAGCTAAGGCACAAGGCAGTCTGTCTTTATGTGCTGTCAGCACAAAATCCTCATCTTTATGTCTTCTGTGTCCCTGCTTATCCTGTCTGCAGGACATAGTAAAAACAGATTTGCCAGAACTCCCCTTGTGCAATGCTTCTGTTTAGTTCTGATCTTGGCATGAAAAAGTCCTCTTTTTTCTGAACGCCATAAAACTTGAAGAATTGCTTAGCTTGATTTTGTTCTTTCCAAAAAAGACTGAAATCCAGCCTTTCTTCCTGTTTGAATGAGGGCTTAGGACTTCACTTCAGCTGAAAATTTTTTGCTAGTTACTGTTTTAACCAGATAGAAACATAAGTTTTAGCCATAAATTCTTGCAAAGTGTTGCTAGAAGTTACTGTCTAAGCATAAGGCATCACAATTTCATTTCACTTCCAGGAACTTTTGCATTTGCTCTTTCCAAAGCAATTCAGTGAAAAATGTGACAGTATCATAAGCACTGAGAGGCAGAGATCTGATAATTCAAGATGCAAATTGTTTCTGCTAAAATTTACTAAAGTATGGCTTTGATTGATGTCATGACTGAAAACTGCCATGACTGATGGCATTTTGATGGTGTCTGTGAAATGGAACGACCTAAGGCTTCAGATCATCCATCATGTGCAGATGCTTACTTGCCTGCAAGGGTCCCCCTTCCTTAAAAGTGGTTTGCCTGGATGGGCTAGAGTTGGAGCACGAGCATTCTCCATGCCATCCCGACCCATAGCTAATCGAAGAAACAGCACTGCCAGGTCTGATGCCCTACACAAGTTCTAAGTTTATTTTAGAACTTGTAAAGAAAAAGAAGATGTTGACACACAGGCGTTGCAGACAAGCCTCCTGTTTTCTCAAAAATCTGCACCAGTTGAGATCACTCTGGCATTTCGAATTTATCGTGGTTTAGTCATGGCAGGATTCTTTTCTGGACTCAGTGTTGGTATTAGGTTTTGGACCTAGAAGTTAGAAGTTTCTTTTCTACAACTGAAGTTCACCTGTAATTAAGGTATTTTTTTTACTGAGGAGTAAGGTGCTGTTAAGGAAACATCAGTGATGCTCCACTAGGGACTTTGCTGCTCATATTGATACACATGTAAGGGCTTAGATGACTATGCTGATAGCCACAAGATAAGCAGGTAATATGAGAGTGCATAGATAAGAAAATGTATTTTGTACTGTTATTCTGTTATACTGTGTGTGTGATAAGTTGTGCAGTGCTATTTAATTCATACTTATTATGCACAAGATCGATAGATTCTGTTTACAAATAGCCAAGTACACAGACAGACCCAGTCTTAGATTAAGAAAAAAAAAAGTCAGGGGATTGTTTGGGACCCTGCAGGCCTTTTCAGTCCATTTTCATGACCAGATTATTGTGTGGTGCCTGACCATATACCCATTACCTGGTCATATCCCTAGGAGGGGAGGACTCAACTCTGAAGGTGCAAAGTGTGCCCAAAGAGTTAACAGCTGCAGAGTGGAGGGGTTACTCCCTCCCACATCACTCTTACTCTAAAGTAGATACTAAGCTAAGACCTGTGCCCTTAGTTTGGGACATGTGGTGGAAGCTGTGAGAGGCAGGAAGTTGGGGATGAGTGTGATGGGGATGTGATGAGGGATGGGAGAGGGAAGAAAAAGGGAGCCAAGTCTTGGACTGAGGACTCAAGCACAATCAAAAGTGATACAGGTTGGGATAGAGGAGAGGGCACTTAACATAGCATGAAAAGAGAAGAAAAAATTTGCACTTTTAGGACCCAGCTAGGTCCAAAATGTCTAAAGCCTAGCCTAAAAGCAATTTTCAAATGTTAGCTTATTTTTAAAGCTATACGTGTGATATTCCACTTCAGTAATACTAGATGTCACCTGGGGCAAAGTTAAGATCACATGTTAAATTTTCATGCTGTCATAACTTGACTGTTACTCAAGAAATGTTTTTACCAAGGGGATTTGTATTTGCTTTGTGTTGATTTGTGTGACTCCACATGCCAGGTGACTGAAGGTACTTCAGTCGCATCCTTTTATCTAACACTGAGTAGTTGCAAAATGCTCACTCTTCTGTACACCATGTATACTTAAGAAAAAATATTTCTCCTTAATAAAATACCAACTCTCGACAAAAATAATTTGAAAAAATCAATGTTGTATAAGCTCAACAAGCACAACATCTCACTTGATCAGAACATGTTTCTACTTCATGCTGTCAAAGCAAACATCTCATCAGGGTCAACCCCTCATAAAGTGACTGCAGACAGGATAAAGAGACTGAGACACCTTTAATAAATGATTAATTTAACTTGAGAGAAAAACACCTCTGCACCACCTTGGAAATGAAGACGTGCCAAAGGTGTATAGGATCAATCTCCGTGGTATTGCCCCATTCTCCATTCAGAACCATCTTTTGCCCAGCAGTTTGATGACACTGTCCATGTAGCCCTGTAACAGGTATTGCCATGGCTATAGACCATAAGCTCTGCACTGAGTTGTTAAGGCCTCAGGACTGAGGCTTGATAGATTTACCCTGTGTGAACTTCTATGGACTTGCCTGCAGCTTTTACTTCCCTGGTTTATCTGTGACAGCAAATTCTTTGATTGAGCAGGTACCTGTGGCTAATTTTTTTTTTTAATTTGTCTCTCTTTTTATGGTACAACCTACAGCCTTATACAGATATGAGTAATAAGCAGTTATAGTAGAAGTATAGAATAAGAAGTAGCAGTTGTATAGCAGTGTAGAATAAGATACTTATGGTTCTAACAGAGCAATGTCATACAGAAAAATGCAGACTTGGAACGATAGCAGATGCCTTGAGAGATGGAAACAGGATGGGCACAGAGACATGCAGGCCTGGGGTGATAAGAGACAGGGCACAGGTGAACACTGAGGCCCCCTTGGCTATAGCCAGCTCAGAAGTGGGCAGTTAAAGAAATGCAGACATGGAGATGGAACAAAAATGTGTTTGGGGGTAACTCAGACAGCACAGAAGTAGTATCTAACATATGCAAAAGTCATCTTGTAAGAAAACTTGAATGTGTGGAGCTGCAGACCTGTGAAAAATGAGCAGTGATTCAAAAACATGTTACCAAGCATTTAAAAATAACCTGAGTGCATTCTGGAGTGAAGAAGAAGAAACTACATGGATATCATGCTAGTCCTAGTGCATGGTGTCTAACAAAAGTTGTGTGTCACAGCAACGTGGAAATACATTACTTTGTTTTGCATGTAGTCCTTGTTGAGCAATCCAGGCATATTCTGCTCTTAACATTAAAACAGTAAATATTAAGAAGCTGGTTTGATTGAAGGTGATCTAGTGTTCTGTTCTGCTTCAGTGTTGCACTAGCTGGGAATAGTCAGGTGAAAAAAATGTTTGTTCAGTATTAATGAACAAAAATGTACCCGACCTTGGCATAAGACAACTAAACCTTAAAGATAAATAGTTGCATATTTTTGCTCCAAGCACACCATCATGTATCGGCCATGGCTTTGAATTCCTGTTATTCTTCATCATGCATGAAATGACACAGTTCTGTTTATATAAATCTCTTAGCTTTAATAAGGCCACAGAAATGAGAACTTTGGTGTAACTGCGTAGTTTTAAGTCAGAACGGGATTTCTAGCATCTAATCTGTGTTTGTCAAGACGTCTCAGGATCTGAAAGAGCAGAAGAGGCTATTAGTTTTTGTTCTGGGCACTAAATTGGTACAGGTGTGAGATACTCCTGGTGTAGTTCAGTATGTGCTGTCTCTGGCATGTCTCTGAAATCTCCCCACACACGGGTCTGCACACAGCTGGGCCGGCAATGTGGCTGCAACTGAACCGTGCACTAATCAGGCTTTCAAATGAAGATGGAGCATAATTAAAGTCAGTGTAAAATAACCCACAAGGCAGTAACACATTTCAACAGGCCGTAGCTCTTTTGACATTTATATCATAAAAAAACATATTTTCTCCTCAGGGGTGCAAACCCCAAAGGTGTTTGATCTGACCTAGCTAGGGAGGCTCATGACCTCCAAAAGGATGTGCCATGCCTTGCAGAATTCAGCTATAAGGCATGAAAACATGTTCATGTTTCTTTCTGTTTCCCTGCCACAGACAGCAGCCTGGCTCGGGGCCTCCACTCACATGCAGAGAACAGCAGCAGAAAATAATAATTCTGTTCTGCAGAGGCAGCAGTGCTTTGAATGTCACCTCACACATCAGCTACTTTTTTGCCTCTCATGCATGGAAGTATTTACGCTTCCCAGAGTGATAGATATTTTTTTTGCCAGCTCTGTGAACTCATCTGTTTGAACCAAATGAGCTTTCAGGTGGTAAAGGTGTCTAAACAGAAGACAATAAAAGCCACCCAGGAGTTTTCAGACCTCAACTGGGAGATTTCTCGAACTTGGGCACAAACAGAACAAAAATTAGGGCAAATTCAGGGCAACTTCTCTTTCCTCCATGAATGCACAGTAATGGGATTCCTGCTGTCCCAGAGGAAAAAGGCTGGTTTGGGATTATTAGTGAACTGGTGTGCAGATGTTTCAAAGGGTAACATCATGCTCCTCTATCCTACCAGGGCTGTGTGGTCACTGTGACTGAGAGAGTAAAAGAAAAAAATCTGTCATTCGATTTAGAGTGCCTGCTGAGGCAGAAGTTACACCACTGCATGCATAAATTCACTCATCATTATTTCTCCAAAATGAGAGTAATAGGTGAGTCTAGAAAAATATTTCTGGTCAGAACGAAACAAGTAGGTGTCCTGCACTAATACAGCTTCCTGGCATTGGTCTGGTTGGTTTGGAGGGTAAGTGGGAATGCATAAGTAAAACCCCTTCTGGGAGAGATAATCCCATCTGCCAAGGTCTGTATGAACATTTGTGGGGTGCAAACTATGAGCAGCGTGGAGGTGGAGTATTCAAGAGAAGCCCCTTAGACAGCAGAGGCACTGGGTCCATCCCTTTGCACCTAAAGTGTTCAGGGTGCCTGTAGGCTCCATCATTTTCTCACTATCCCAAAGTGATCAGCCACTACTTAATCCATTTTCCCATCTCAGCATCATGTAAATGATTGTGGCATAATTCTCTGAGATATTATTAGACTGCTAAGGCAAGTATTTTTGGTTTGACTAGAGTAAGTAAATATGCATGGACTTCAGATTCCAGACACACTTTCCATTTTATTTACAGAAGATACATAGAAAAAAACCTGGTGGACTGTAATCAGGAATGAATCAGAATAAATGAGAACCCTCTAAAAATATAAAGCAGCATGTTCACCAGGGTTGATACAAAAAGGTAAATAACTTGGGAATAATGCTAATCTGTCAGTATTTCTATATACATTTCTTCTCAGGGGTTCATAAATCTCTGATGAAAAAGCAATTGTCTCAGAGTGGAAGAATAGTGGACAAAATTGATATAAAATTATTTAAGCATTGGTTTTAATTTGAATTTTTTTGTGTGTGTTTTCCACTGTTGCTTTGTTCGTCTTCAACAAAAAAAGACAGATAGTTTTATAAAGCAACCCCGAGGAGGTAAAAAGCTCTCATTTGAGCTCAGCTGTTCAAATTTAGACTCCTCTGAGCTGTGCATTTTCCCTCCCGCTGTCGTGCTGGGAGGCAGCAGGAGGGAAGGCTTGGAAGGAAGGGTCGCCTTGGCTGCTTGCAGCCGTGCTCGTGGGTCGGGGCCCTTTGCTTGTACCTGACCTCCGAGCGTTTGGTTCCTGCTGAGAAAATGCTCCCAACATCTGTGTGTGTGCTCCTGGGCATCTGTGAGGCTCTGAGTGTGCTGGTGATGGTGTGCTGCTCCGCAGCGAGCTCAGCCACAGCCCCCAGGTGGGCACTGTCTGCCTGCTCTGCTGCTGGGACACATCTGGGCAGTGCAGCCCTCTCTGCGGGAGCGCACCCAGGACTTGCAGGGGTTCTGGGAAAATGTAAAATAGCGGTTGAGGCAAAGGAAGAGGAAAAATGATGGAAACGGTTTTAGTTTCAAAGCATAGTGCTGTTACAGGGTACTAAATACAGGGTAGTAAAGAGACAGATGGCACAGACACGTTTTCAGAACTGCGTGTTCAACATATCCTGAACTAAAGGGGCATAACTGGAAAAGACACGGCTCAGTGGAGTGCACCTTTAGATACCAAAATGACTTCTGAAAATTTGGCCTTCGGTGTTTTACATCTACATTGTAAAACTTGGATACCTCTAAACTTCTAAGAATTTCGGCCTTCTTACTCTTTGCCTACCTAGGCATTTCTGGTATTTTATCATTGGTATAATTAAACAACAGGAAAATGGCAGGTAATTCTCTAATTGGAATGCTATGATTCGATATTTTCTAAAGCAATTTTTAAGAATTATAAAACTGTGCTGGACTTCATGGTCTGTAGTTCATCAAGAGCATTGAAATAACAGGTAATGTTAATTAATTAAATCAAATGCCTATTAGTGTGTTTTACAGGTAATTTCAGCGGGTTTGACTTTATTAAAATAAAAATGGATGTATTTTTATTGTGACACGAGAAAGTACAATAAATAAATGGTTATGTTTCTTGGCTCATTAAAGAGGTAGCAACTTGATATTGCATTGTTACTGCTGATTATTTCTGCAGTGAGAACATGTATCACTGTTCCTTTGAAGGAGTAATGACAGATAATAACTGATTTTAAAGATACAACCAGAAAACCTTAGTCAATGGAGGGAGTGAAACAGTTCCAGAATGAACAAAAGAAATAAAACTATGCCATATATATTGCTATGTGTTATAAAACTACTTCTGGTCGCTGAATATCTGCTCAATACCACAAACAGATGCTTATAAATGTTTTCAATACTTAACCAAAAGTCAGCATATTTTCACCCGATGTTTAACTGTATCTGGTAATAATGTTCGGACACTGAAAAAATCTATAGTTGTCTTACAAGCATATTTAGAACACAGATAAGAACGAGATTCAGTGGAACATTTACACTATCCAAAATAAACAGTGTATAGTTCATCAGAAATTAAGAGAAATCCCACCAGAAAGAAAATTTCTACATCAACACTAACTGTATTAGTTTGTTTTTCCTGTGATCAAGTGTAATCCAATATAAGGAAGGTATTTGTGCAGGTGTCTTTGGAAAATTGCAGTTCTATTTCTTACAGAGAACAAGGTTTTTTTTACAGCGGACCATTTCTGGATTTTGCTTTATTAACTGAATTTTACTTCGTCCACTTTATTAATTCCATAAGTTCATCATTCTTCCCTGCACATCTGTGTTGCTGTGGGAGCTCTGAGAAAATGTGTAGAGAACGACTGCTGCTGGTGATCATGTGGTGGGACAGTATTTGGCTTTTGAAAAAAGGAAATAATTCCAGAGATTCTTAGAGAATACTTCAGGGTTCATACCTCATAAGCTAAATAACATAAAAATAATCAGACAAAGCAGTTGCGGAAAAAGAGATCCCCAAGTGTTGTTACATAGGTTTAACTACTGTAATTTTACCACTGAGTTGGCAGATTAGGCTTAACAACAGTTCTGAACCAAAAGACAGTCTGTGGTAGCTGTCCCAGGATCCCTTCAGTGTTGGTGTGAAAACAGAAGTGTGGAAGTTGAGCATCAGAGGTGACATTCTGTGAGGGAGGGTGACCTTTCAAGGCACTGAGTGGATGTGCCCTGCAGAGTAAGAGGCAAAGGTGTCACCCCGTGATTGCTGAGGGAGGTGATCCCCTTCCAAAGCCATACCTCCAGGTACATTTGTGTGTTCCCCTAAGGACCCACTCCTTGTAGTCTTTGTTTCAAGGGCCTTAATTTGGTTGTAGAAGAAGGATTACAGCATTCTCTGGCTTGGTAGCAGATGGTCACAGTGTTGTGGAGGCTGTGCCTGTCACGGTGAGGGTACCAGCACCTGCTCCCTTCTGCTCTGGCAAAGGGTTGGCAAACTCTTTAGAGGGCAGAAATGAGCAGTTTTCTTAAATTACAGGTAATTCAGCTAAAAATGCACCATCAGACCAGTGGCAGTGGTCAGGTTTGATACCTAAAGGCATCTAAACATGCAGAGCCACTTCAGATCCAGCTTTCTAGAAAATGTCCTTTGCTGCATCAGCTCTCAAATTTATTTTTCATTAAGGTCCCTCTTAATGCCCAGATTTTCAAGTTCTTGTACATTAATTTGAGATCCTCACTCTTCAGAAGATGTGAGTGGTTTTGAATGTGTCCTGAAATCCACCAGCTCTTACTAAATTAGTCAGAGCCTAAGTCACTATTTTGCAGGCAGAGTTTAGTTTTATGTGTCAGGATGTTTCATCCAGGTTTTCAAAATAATGTCTGGATGAACAGTGTCAGGTTCACCCACTTTCATTTTCCCCTTCCAGCACAGATTCCTTGGATATGTATTTTGTCATGATTACAGAAAATAGAGCAAAATTGCATGTTTTCTATCTTGGGGAGACTTGACACTACTAATGGGAAATTAGTTGGGAAGATAATGGCCATCTAAAAAGCCTGATAAACTATGAAACGTCAGACCATCTTTCATTTGTTCCTATTTTTTAATATAGATCTATGGTGAAATACTTTAATCACTGTAATATCATTGTTTTAGAGCATAGTATGACATAAGTAGCCAGAAATATCTTGATATCTAAGTGCAACAGAGAAAATATCTAACAAGACCATTCTCTAGAACTGATGTATAAAAACTTTTTTAAGAACTTCCTGCAGATACATAACAAAATATGTTTGTTATAGACTAAAATAATTGCATCCAAAGGGATAACTGTCATACCTTCCCAATACTTTTGTCTCTCATCTTTACCAATTACAGTGCAGTAGTGGGCATAATCCTGGCAAGTTAAAGCAAGGAGAAGTTTTGCTGGAATTATGGCTTTCACAACATAATTGCAATCTCTAATTGCATAAACGCAGCCTGTATTTTTGCACTGTTCACCTAAGCAAGTATACCAACTAAAGCATTTAGTTCCACAGCTGACATTTTCCAAGACATTTTTGGTGAAAGTGTCTCTTTCCACAATAGTTTTTGACACAATGGGATCTTGATTACAGCTGCGATTACTGGCTGCTGTTGTAATGCAGAGTAGTAATGACCTCACCTCCAAGGAAGGACAAATGAAAAACTATCAGATAAAATAAATTAAAGGTGAAGAAGAGGTCTGAATTTGCTTGGAGAGTCATAATCTTTGGAGGGATATTTTTCTTTCTTTTCTTTATTGTCAGTCTCTCTTGGTTTTGCCTGTACTAACTGTACTGTCTCATGTGACTTGGTGCTTTTCCTTTTGAAATCAATAATCAGTCAAATTATGTGGCACTTATTCTTAACCCGATACATTTTTTCTCTGTTCAGAACTAGTAAATATTATTCAAAACAATTTCTCCTTTTTCCTTGGCACATCATTCACTGAAAATTATTCATACATATGCATCTCTGTGCATGAGGAAACAAACATATTTACATGTTCTTGGGTTGTTGTACCACATAAGTTAGATTGCCATATATACACAAGAGAAAAAAAAAAAATGAAATATTAGCTTTGAACTGAGTGAAAGACCAAGGATTCTGTAATGACTGTTTTTTTGGAAATGGGGCTTGTCAGATTCATAGTCATGATAATTACTCTAGTGTCCAGTGTTCTAATATTAGTTCAAAATTGTGACATTCAGGAGGATTCCTTATCTTAATAAACACTGTCAGTATCTAGTGGCCAATATTTCCATGCTCTAGCACTTAAAATTTAAATTCTCCAGATACAGAAAAATTCATAAATTTAAAAGTGTAAGAATAAAAAGCCTTAAAATTGAATATTTAGCCTGTTCTGCCTGCAGAGGTGTCTTGCTGAGTAGCTCATTTGAAACATAGCATATTACAGCACCCAGTCACAGCTTTTTACTTCTGCAACATCTTCCTTGAGGAGGTTTCACAGTATTTTGCAAACGTAAGGAAAGTTCTCCTCGTTACCAGAGGCAGACAAGTGTCAAATCTATGGTACTAATTATGAAATCAATGTTTCATTTACATTTTTAGTCCCATTAGAAAGCAGAGTTGAAAGACACTTTCAGGCATTACACCTGCCTGTTGGTGACACTGACAAATAGAGGTTTTACAGTTGAATCATAATCTTTAAAAATGTTTTCCCATCTTCATTGTTCCTCAGGGAAGAGCTTACATGAACAAGAGAAATACTAATACCAGGAGAGAGCGAGGGAGTACAGACTACATGCAAACTGCTGTCTAACACACTATTAAATAACCTGAAAAGATGGGTGGAAAAAAATGCTTTCTGTAATTTTTCTCATTACAAGTTTTAAGGAATTCTTTCTTAGAGAGAGACAGATTTAGCATTCAGGTTAACATGGTTTTTCTTGCAGTCTCTGAACCACTTCTTTGGTGGTTTGGTTGATATTTCCCACGTGGTCCAGAGCAGGATCCGGACCTCTGAACTGGCAGAAGCGGTCCCTTCCTTTAAAAGGCTGTGATGTGGCTGAGGACAGCAAAGCAAGGCTCTCCTTCTGCCTCCCTCCAGAGCCATATGCTCATGTCCTCCGGAGCCCAAGGCTCATTTGAAGCTGGCCTTTTGCAGTGTAAGTGGTGCAGGCACTGCTGCGTGCCAGCACAGCGTCCTTAATGGATGCGCCACTGAAAGAGAGTGACTCCATTAAACCCAAGTACAGCCTTTTAATTCCCTTTGGTCCTGAGCACTCACTTATCGCTATCTCACAGCATCCTACATCCAAATCAAACCTGCCAGCTGCTCCCAGCTCCAGTTGTATTTAATTTAGTTAGTTAAAGCAGCACCTCGACTTTTCCCTCCCAACCGCAGACAGGTTCCTTTCAAGCTATGCTGAGTGGGCGTTTTCGCTCCTGACATGAAAGGGCAGCCAATTTGTAAGGGGGTAAATTAAATTTAGGACACTTAGTTCATATGAGAGGAAGGAAAATCGAGCAGGGAAGTGAGACAGGGGTATAATATTTATAATGTTCAGCACTTGCAGAAACAGTAAAGAAGATGAAAAACAGGTAGCAATTTTTGAATAAATGGTAATGCTGTGACTCTTTCCACAATAGGTAATTCTGTGTCTATTGCTAAGACATCATGAGTTTTATAAATTCTTCTTTCTCTCCGCAGGGAGAAAGAAAAATCAGGGGTGGATTACCCCTGGAAATCCACCAAAGCCCTAAACCAAAGTATTTTACCATAAGTGTGAGTGGTCTGAATTCAAATTTTTTATGTGCTCAAGAGCTCCTGTATGATTTTGAGCAAGTCAATCAGCAGTTACCACTTACAGTGTTCCACTCCTTCATCTATGAAACAGGACTAGGTCATTTTTCTTTTACGTCACCATTTATTGTCATCACTCAGGAACCCTCTGAAGCACGAATAGACCATGGATATGTGCAGAACCTATCAAAATTAACTCTGAGGTCTATTTCTTTTTCAGTCTGCCTGCTTGAATCCCCTTAATACCAGTCTCTATAGAGCTGTGACCCTGAAGTAGGAGGTTATAAAGAAGGATTTAACTGTGTGGAAAAATAAGAGTGGCTATGTAGATGTTAGAAGATACTGAGTGATTGTTCAGCAGGAGGGCAGGCATATGCTGCATCCCTTAGGAGAGGCAGCCAAGAGTCCTGCTGAAGTTTTACCATCTAAGATCTGTTCCCTAAAGAATGACACATTTGCAGAGAGTAGATGAGTGCAGCTTCTACTTATGCAGTAGAGCAAGCCTGTCTTGGCACACGAACTTTCTGCATGATGGAGAGACCACTGCTGTGGAGGCTTTTGCATCACCAACTTTTCTGGAAGCCCTGAAGTGAACTGCAGTAATTCAGATTCACACGTATATTCTTTGTATAGGTGTTCCTCACAGACAGGAAATGTATTTCCCTTGGTCAATTCAGACTGCATACTTGGTTTTTATCTTTTTGAAGACAAGTTCATTCATATCGTTTTGCCCATCCCATGCCTTCCTGCCCTGGAGCACTGGCACCCTCTAAAAGCAAAAAGGCAGTGGGTTCATCCTGGACAACTTCTCTTTGTGTCCTGTTAGCTGAAGCTGACAATAAGGTAAAAATGTGTCTTCCAAAAGGGAAGAGCACGTGGGCTGCCTAATTTTTTTCCTAAAGAAGGCAAGGGTGACCCCACGATTAGCTCAGCTGATCAGAGCATGGTGCAAATAACACCAGGGTTGTGGGTTTGATCCCTGTAGTGGCCAGTCCCTTAAAAGCTGGACTCGGTGATCCTTGTGGATCCAACTGTGAATATTCTGTGAATATTCTGTGAAAAAAAGGTCTCTTGGCAAAGGTCTGCCGACAAATCCTTAGACATCACATTTGGAGTATGAGCAACCAGGTCCTGTTACATATGAAGTCATCCATACAACTTTAGGAGATGATTCTTGCATTAAGACCTTAGTGACTCTGCAAACCAGAGCTGTATGGCAAACATTGTAACTTTTGCTGAGTTAGGTCTGTTCTCTTTATTCCTGTGTCTGTGTCCTGAATTTAACTGATTAGGTTAGAGCCTCCCCATAGGATTTTGGGATAAACAGCTTTGTATTACTTAAAGTTCATGGAATTCAATCTGCTGGTTTGATATACGAGGTCAGGAAATATTAAAAAGATTATGCACACAAATACAGTGTTTGGTGCAGATTGTTCTTTTCCCCGCGATTGATTCGCCATGGTGTCTTGTAATTTATTCGTGCAAGGGAACTGTGATGGATGATGTAAATTATTTTGCTTTTCCCTTTTGACTTAAATAATAATTGCCAATATCTTCGTGCAATATGGAAATATGGGGATAAGACGTGGAAAAGTGTTGAAAAGTTAATTTTTTTTCTTTAAGGTTACAGCAATTATAAACATGAGTTCATTACTCAGAAATAATGTGTTTCTAAAACGGAGTGAAAATGTCACAGTTTAAGAACATCAACTGAATGTTGAGATGAGATGCTGTCAGACACATTGAAATCAAAGATGATCAAATGGAGATACCTTTGTTGGTTGCTTTTTCTCTATTTTTGAGCCAGTGGTCCTTTTTTCAACCTTAAGTCATTGAAACAGATACAAAATTCATAGGTTCTGAAGATGAAAAACCAGGTTCTGGCATATAAGTAAGCATTTTGTAAAGCTGCCTCTTACCCATCTCTCTAGGGATGGAAGCCTAGAAATACAATTTGTAATTGGAAAATAGAATGTAAGACAGCCCGAGACAGCTGAGCTGGACCTTGCAGAGCTGCTTCCATTCCCAGTACGAATCACTGCATTTTCATGCAGAACCTACTCTTGTCCACTGTTACCTTGATTTTAAAGAATTGATTTCTAGCAGAGTACTGTTTGATGTGTAAACTGTCCATAAAGTTTACCAGAAACATTGCAGGAGTGTCCACTCAGGCAGGAGGCTCTCATCCAGAACTTGTCATCTGGGTCAGGGATGACCAGACTCACTGCCCTTAAGGCAGGAAGTGGGACAAGGGAAGCAGAGGGCCCTGAAGTGACTCAAGTGACCTCAGTAAAGAGCAGCAAATCTGAATCCTCATCCCGTGGTGCAGTATCCCCTGCTGCAGGCAGAAACCACACCACTGGCTTTCTTTCCTCATTGTACCATAGAGTTTGAGCCTTCCCAGAGCTCATCTTCCTTTTGCTGCTTTAGACACTGTTGTCTGGAAGATACCTATTTATAGGCCACACACCTAATTTCAAGTTTTAATGCTGAGATATGCTTCATGAGACAGGAGTCTCTCAAGGTCACGAAATTCTCACCCTTGATGCTGACTGGATTCCACCCTGCAGACAGCCCTCTGTGTAGGGTGATAGAGTGGCTCTGTTCCTGTTCATGCAGTCAGGAGGTGGGAGAAGGTGCACAGTGATCAGATGCTCTTGGGGAATGTGCCTTCCCAGAGCCCATTCCCATGTCTCCTGTTGTCTGCTGGGACTGCCAGGCACCACTGGGGGAGGAAGGACCTTTAACAGCATCATGCTTTTGTTGTTGTGGCCCTGTGATGAAAGGGGCTGGTGCTGGGTCACTGCAGGAAATAACTTTCTGAGTTGGGATATTGTGTTCCCAGCGAGGGCTATAGACTGACCAAGAGGGTGGAATTCAAATAGGCTCTTTTTCCTGGAGGAGGCAATGCTTCAAGTGCACAAAAGGCAGGGTGTATCTATATCAGAAGCAGTTGTCTGCCAGCAGTACAAAAGGTATTGTTCCTGTTGTTGCCCATGGAACAAAAGCACACATGTGGGAATCACAGGATGTGATTAAAAAAAAGGGGGGAGATAGCTAATGGGAAGTGGCAAAACCCTTCATACACTTTCTCTTCCTGTAAAATCTAAATTCATCGCCTCAGATACAGAAAGTGCTCCTTCAGCCAAGTCAAGGATCATAAGATCAAATTCAAGTATGAAAAATAAAAATTCACTTATTTGGTGGCTGATTCTGCTGTGCAGTGGAAACATGGGACTTTCAAACAAAAATATACCAAAAATAACTGAGCTAACAAAGCGTTAGAAAGTGTGAAACCACACATTATTCGGGTAAACCTGTTCTTACACTGCTTTTGCAGATAAAGTGCACGTGCTTTTACAGTAATAAGCATATCCCATGGATTCCTGTATTACCTGCAAAGCACTCAGGCTGATGAGGACCAAGTTTAATTTGGTCCTAATCAGCTCCAGGCAAGTGGACCGCGAAATTAGCTTGACACATTAATTTTATGTTTTATAGTAGGGAGACCTGCCCAATTTGCCTGACTATGCTAGACCAATTTTATGGCTCTCTATATACACATGAATTTATATATGTATTGCATGTATTTTATATATATATAAAGCAGTTCATTTGTCTCAAACACAGGTGCCATGATGTAAGATGTCCCGTTTTTTCTTTGGACCACAGGCAATTCCTCTTGGGCCTCACATTTAAAGCATCACACTTTCTTTTAGTTCCAGTCTGCTGATGGTGCTAATGTTTAGTGACAGTTACTCAGTACTAATGATCACCTTTGGGGATTTTCAGAGTGCTTGCCTTTTGCTGGTCATTGGTGAAATGTAATCAATAAATCTGCCAGGCAGCCTTTTCCTCTTGCCTTTCCCATTTGAATTAAATGAACATCTCCGTAACAGGTTCATGATGGAGACCCTTTGCTATCCAGAGCCCTTCCATGTGCAAATAATGCTGGTTTAACTGATTTATGAAGTGTACCTTAACATTATAAAAATAGACGAGTAATGATCATACTAAGATTGTTCTTGGGTATAATTCTTGCTTGGAAAAAAGGAGGAAAGTTAAAAATTCTTTGAAGATTTGTTCTATTTTGTTCCCACTTCTTTTGTGATGAAGTGTTCCTATCAGCTATTCTCTTTCTAACTCACATCTGCATTGGCATGAAGGACTGCTCCTTATTTTTCTTCTCTGACAAGTTGCTCCAAACATTTTTTTCTTTGCAGTTTTAAGTGGTGCATTACTTATTCACTGTATTTTACATTCGCTAGCTGCCTTTAAACTTACTTTGCATTGTTTTTCACCACACAAAAGCTACTTGTGTTTTCTCTGTAGGGAAGAGACTATGTCATTATGTAACTTATTATCCATTAAGGGTTAATAATATTTCATCTGAAAAAGCACATAGTTTATTTTAAACCACTGTCCTTTGTGGTTTTATTTTCTACTTACGATTGTAAGAGTAATTTCTATTGTCTTTCCATCTAATGTAGCATTCAAATACTTGCTAAATGTAGTTGAGAATACTGGGCCTTTGACCAGAGGTAGAGCAAGATCCTGCAAAGCACCATGATAAAGTTCCAAGGAGGATTAAAGTTTTCTTCAAATTTTAATGCTAGAGAAACAACTTCTGTAAAACAGAGGTCTGTCTTAATGTGCTAAGAACAAGTATAACTGCAGAGATGCTCAAACCATTGATTTGTCTACCTTCTGCTTTGCTTCACCAATGGAAAAGCACAAAGTTTATGTCCTGTAGCTCATTAAGCTTTTCTGAGGGATGAGAGTTTAAAAGCTGAAATCTCTACCTAAATGGTTACAATAATTACAGTCTAAACGGTGTCAAAAATAGCTACACCTGAGGAAGTGGTGAATTAAGAAAAAATGTGTCCTCTCATGGCAGTTGCCCGCTTATCTTGTCTGATTGCCCGCTTCTTTCCTGAACAACCAAAAGAGAGTTGGCTCAAGCACTTGTTCTTCCTGTCAGTAACTTTTCCAGTGCAAGCCCTTGGAAGGCCTTTTTGTTTGAGAGGAGCAGCAGAGGAGTGGGGCCGTCGCTGCCCTGGCTGAGCATCACCTGCTGACCACGAGGCTGAGGATCTGCTCTGTGCTGCAGCTCTGTGGCCAGGACACCTCTGCTTTGGCTGCTCTGCCATTTCTCTCCTGCTCAGCAGCCTCACCCCTTACATTCCCTGAGATTGCTGTAAATGTGTTCAGAGTTTCAGTCTCAATTACATCGTATAAATGATTCACACTCTGCTTTAGTCCTGGTAGGATGAGGGTCAGGTTTTTCACCAATTAAGAAAAGTAAATGCTATCAACTTGCAGATGAACTGCAGTTTCCTGGAATTCATGAGTTGTGAACACCAGGGAAAGGAAATGAAGCACAACGGAGATGAAAGAGGGTAAGCTTGTGCTGCATTATGGAGTTCCAATCTGGTGGTGCCCCAACTCATACAAAGATAAATTAAATGATCTTGAAGGTTTAGTCCTTCTTTGACATCATTTTCTCATAAAAGCAACTACTGTAATTCTGCCAACAAGAAAGTTGTAGGTTCCATATCTTTTTGAACAAGTTAATCATAAATTTAATGCACTTTTCTTAAGCCAAAGGTAACGAAATACTGAACCTGAAAATGGTGTACATGTAGTGAAGCATTTCAGAAACTGAATTCGGGAATAGGCTACGAACATATGCACATATGAAATGTGCAACACCTACGTTTGTGTTCTGTATCACTCCTCATATATGAGTTCTGTCATACGCATGTGAATAAGTAGCATATGGCTTTCAAAAAATACTCCTGTGGATGCTCTTAAAATACATCTCACAAGAAGTGATGCCCCTCTTTTACAGAAAACTTCCATAGTTTTTCTTCCCAAGAGCACTGATATTTTAATCTTTTTTCATCAGCATGTTTGTTGTCCAAACAGGTTAGTGTGGGGAGGCTACTCAGCCCCCAAAACAGCTGGGAGAGAAGCCCACATGAACCCAGGACAGTGCTGCAATTCACACTGGGGAGGAGCTACTGCATCTACCAGGGCAAAAGGATCCTGCAGGGATCAAACACCAGTATCAGTGGGGTTACATATTCTCAGGGCCTCCTTCTTCTCCTCTGTCTATAACATGGAGGGTTTTTCCAACCCCACAAGATTAGAAGAAAGAAGGGATGAGATTTTAAAAGCCCAATGGAAAAACCATTGCTGAGGTTATTCCTGTTGCTTCACCCTGTTGTGAAAACCATGATAGCATCACTCTGAGATGACAACACATGGCCAGCCCTGCCTGCTCCTTTCTGCTCCCACCACAGCCTTCACCCTGGCTTGGCCATGCCAGTCATCTGGCAGAGTGGCTGTCCTGTAATCTGAATCATTAACATAGTCCAGGTTAGAAACACACTGCCAAGGAAAGGAGAGAGATGTGATTAGAGAGTCCTTGGCATGACTGTCAGGAAGGGAGATGCTGCTGGGCTTGGGATGTTTCTGAGTGATGAGGGATAACTGCAGGAGGCTGGGCTGCAGATGTGTGACAGGCAGGGCTGCTCAGGTTGCTGTCCTCTGGGCTCTTTGGGATTTTGTAAGTGCAGAGTTGTGTTGCCAGTACTTCCAAACAGGCATAACGAGAGCAAACTCAGCTACTCACAGGAGTAAAACAGCATGTCCAATAGAAAATACTGACAGGATCAGGCCCAGGGACTAAAAACTTCTCATTAAAAGGTTTTCATTTTTTATCGCTTCCATTCAGCCCTGTCAGCCCAGTTTGATAACTAGCACCATTGACTTCAGCTGGGCAAAGATTACATGTGAACGCAGTGACTGATGGATTAGGCCATGACATGTGAGACGTATTTTCTATTTCCAGAACACTTTGCTTTGGTCTTTTTACAGATGACAATTATAGCATTTGTGCAGGCTGATAACACTACAGTGCTGCAAATACTAAATTAAATATTTGCTCTGGGTTTTCTCCCCATTTTCAGTAATTGCATGCATGCCAACATATTTTGAATCCAGTCCAGCATTTTTTGCACTGTATAACTTGCAGATACGCAGCAATTATAAGCCATTAAAATGAAACTATTTATGAAATGCAGATGCCGATTTATAACATAAATCAGTGCTTGTATTATATTACTGAATTGAAATTTATTATGTAATTAATAATTAGAACAGGCATTCCTTCAAGCCATCCACCATAATGTAGGGCTACATTATGTCCCTAGAGGGTTACTGTAGGTTAGGATACTGTAAAGGTGCCTAACTTGGGGAACCCCTGGGAGGCTGGGCATTTCAGGTGGAGTTTCCTGTATGGAAAATCCTTTCTGAAGAAAATGAAGTCTGTCCATGGGTGCAAGAAATGCTTGAAGCAAGATGGGGCGTTTTTCTGTACATCCCCAAGGATGTACAGGTGCCGACTGCTGTGGTTTTCTGTTAGGGGCTGGACATGGCTTGGGCTACATGACACAGAAAATATGTGTAAGAGAATAATTTTCTATGGGGTGTTGCTGTTTTAACATGAGTGTTGCCTATTTCTAAGTCAACATGTAGAGCATATTTCCATATATGCTCTGCAATTCATTCACAGTTATCCATCATGAGGTCATCTGCCCACACCTTAAAGGATAGACACAGAAGCAAAGAGTGATTTGTCCTGTTTTGAGAGAGTATTCTGTATGGGACCTGACTTCATATAAACATGCCTGTGTTGTTTCCAGAAAAGCCAGTTTCACTGTAATCTGACAGCCACAGAGAGAAAAACCTGTTATCTGCCCATCCTGGGAGGGCTGATAACACCAATCTTCATAGCATCTAAAAAACTGTGCTGAGGGATAAGGAGGGAAATTAACACACTTAGGAAAGGAAAATCATTGCTGCAAGTTATTAACATGTAAATCAGCTTTCATTAATGTGTTCTGCTGGGACTTTAATCTAGAACCACCTCATTCCCATTGTCTGACCACATCTCTGTGGGCCCAAAGTGACATGCAAAAGGGAAGGTTACTAAATCCAGCTTCCTTTTTCTCATTTTCTCTTTTGGTATGTAGTTTTTTCATATAGAACCCCATCTCAGCCTAGAAATGAAGGCATGTAGCAACTTTTTTGTGCATCAGATGAGCATCTAAGTTTTTCTATGTCGTTAAATAAAACCAAAGGAAACTAAACCACAAAAACATGCTGTTAAAGTAAGAGTGTTTGGATGAAAGCAAGGGGTTTCAGAGTTAAGTGCCTCGTGTCCTTTAACTCAACCCCGTTGTGTCTAGAGAGATTGCATTGTGCAGCACTTCACTGTGTGATAATTTCCATCCCTGCAATCCCAAACACAATGGGGTGAATTAAGACTGCAGGAGAAGCATTAACTACTTGTTGCTGTGGGTGCTGTCAGACAATCTGGCTGTGTATTAACTTGCCAAAAAAAGGGATTCAAACTGCTGAGAAAAGTCAGGGCTTGGTAGTCCCCAGGGGGTCCAGTGTGCTGCTTAAGTCCAAAAAAATTAATATGAACAACTGACAAAATACTACAGCATTGCCCTATTTCTACTCTTTCTTTTCCTTGCAATGCATCTCTCATATTGCCAGCCCTCAAGCAACAGAAGTGTGAAGTGAATATTTTATACATGTCCTTATACACAAAAAATTACATACATAATACATTATAGATCCTTTTACTTCCATACATAATATCCCACGTGGTGATTTCTTTTCCTGAAAAGGACTTGTGAGAAAATGGCAAGTCTATTCTGGGTTGTGACTGTAGGCATCATGTTACTAAACCTCTTGCCATCACAAATTGAATATAAAAGAAGCTGTGCACCAGTTCCCCATAATAAAATGCATTGTTGGTTTTGGGGTTTTTAAGTAACTCTCACGTGTAGTTTGTTATTTCTGGAGTTGTTGACAGCAGTTGCAAGGGCTGCAAAAGCTCCATGATCAATTCTGGGTTGCTGATGTAAGGAAACCAGTGGGATGTGGTTCATCAGAGATCACAGTGGTCCTATTGCTGCCCAAAACTGGGTGCTTCCAGTCTGCAGCACATGACAGAACATTTGCCTGATTAGATATTCCTGTGGGCTCCAAAGCGGCTGAGAACGACCCTGATGCCTCTGAAGAGATTTCTTTTCCACAGTGATGGATGTCATAAAATTGGACATGTGAGGATTCCTGGTGGATGTGAAAGTGGCCATGTGTACTCCAAGATGTGGGGAACACATCAAGGCTGCACATAGCCCAGAGAAGACACCCTGTAGGCTGGTGGGAAGGGAGCACTACTGGAGACAGCACAAAACCTTCATGTAGCTGTTCCCAGAGTCTGCCTCCTCAATGTGTTTTTACAAGCTGAGGCAACGGCTTGAATTTCAGCGTGTACCACTCACCAGAACTCCTGCCACAGTCTCAGAAAATCAGGCTGCAGGTTTGATGTCAAATTTATTATTATTTTTAGCATGAGGCGTAGTTTAACTTGAGTTCCCTCTAGCCTTGAGACTCATTTGTGTGACTTTGGATACTGAGGCATGGGGAGATTAAGTGACTTTGTCAGTGACTTTCATTACTCAGGTAGGTCTTCATTACTTTCATTACCGTGGTAGGTCTAGGAATTAGACCTTGATGTTGGGCATTCAGAGGAGTACTTTTCTTCCCTAATAACTGAGTGGTAATACACTGCATTCTTATTTGGAAGAATCACATTTGATTTTCTTTTCTTTCAGCTCCAGAGAAAGGAGTGCTCTGGAGTCTGAGCAGGCAGACTCTGAAAGTACGAGAGCCACTATTTCTGTCAATTAACAGAGGAATGGAAAATGTCCACTCTGACATACACATTTAAAGCAAGGGGTGAAATAGTAGGGAATATTGCAAGCTAATTGTTCCCATGTGAACTATTTTTCCCAATGACTTTTTCTTGTGCTTCTATTACAGGTTGAATTCAACTGCTCTTTAAGCACGTCCTATAAAAAGGGCATAATGGCTGAGTTGAGAATAAACATAAAAAATGTGAATAATTTTAAAATAAGCAGCCAGCCATCATTAATTCACTTGGTACTCATTACAGTAATACTAATAATGACTTATGCATTAGGTATTAATATAGTCTTCAAATGAAAAAGCTGGTTTGTTTCTAATTTTATTTGAAGTAAAATAATTGATGCTTAAAACTTCACCTATCCTTCCTCGTTTAAAAATCTTTTAAAAGAAAATAAATCATCTGTAAGGTGAGCAGTGAGCTAGGAAGTTTTTTAGTCTCCAGATGACATCCCCAAATGTAAACCAGGGTAAAAGCCATGAGAACACTTTTATTCGATGTAAATTCTTTAGGGAATAAACATGTTTAATAATGAGTACTATCATCTGTAAATTGCTGAAGTTCTTAATTGGCCTCCAATGAAGTCTAAGATTTCTGAGGATGCTTTAACTGATCTCACTTTCAGGCACAATAAACTATAAAAGCCAAAAGCAAAACCAGAATTCTGCTTCTGGACATAATATAAAACCATTTGAAAATTGCTCGAAAGGGAATGGCCTGCATAGTCTTCACTCTTTGTCTAGTCTGACTAGCCCTCCAGGAAGCCTCTGTGGTTTTATAAAATAGGTTTATATACTCATTAGTGTTTAATAGACTGTATTTTTCAGCAATAGTTTTATTTTACTGTTGAGATCAGTAATATAACTCCTTAAAATTCAGCCATGGATCAGCATAAGTAAAACCTGCTGTTGCAAAAAGGCTCATGGACTGAAACAACAGCTATGCCTCTTTGAAAAGGAGAATATGAAATAGTTGAGCATCATCTTGCACCTTTTAACCTGACAAAAGTATCCTCATTTTTGGCCCAGATTTCACATTTCATGCAACTTGAGGAAACTTGGGCTAGGAATCCGCTGTGGGGATGGGTGACACCTGAAGGGTGGGACTTGGGGCACTTCCATCGCTAAGCTGTGCCCTGCCCACCGTTTGGGTGAACATGTGCTCTCAGTCTGTTCCTCCCTGGCAGGACTTCGAGGGATTTTGGCAGCATGCACCCCATAGATGCATTCACCCATCACTTCATCCTGCTGTGCCAGCCCCGTGCTGAGGTAGCACAAGTGTCACCAGTGTCCTCCCACTCACCACCCTGCACAGAGGGAGGAGGCTGGGCTGCTCACCCCTTCCTGTGCCCTGCAAGGGTGTGGCATGGCTGCCAGTCCCCTGCCCAAGTTATCTTTTTCTCCCTTTTTTCCTTACATTTTTTTTCACATCCACATTCCTCAGACATTGCCCTGAAGTGCATAACCATTCTCTGTGTTCGCACTCGGGGAGGGCAGTGTCACACATGAGCCAGAATAAAAAATAACTTGTTTTTCCCATTGTTCTTAACAAATGGGGGGCGGTGGGGAGTCAATGGGAGGAACAGGACAACAAAACACACAGCTTTATTTGGTCCCTACACAACAACAAGAAAAAACCAAAAGGAGTAGCTGTCACTGCTCAGATTAAATCCAAACTGTCTGTTAAACCTCTAATTATCAGCTTGCCTTGTGGGTAAAATGGTACCATTCAATTATTGTTTTTTGTTCGCTTGTCAGCTGCAAAAAACATATTATCACTGCTTTTCAAACCAGCAAAAAGAGCAGAAATTCTGCAAATTGCTTTCTAAACATAGTTACTTTAAACCTAATACCTCTCTGCAGCATGTCAGCAATTGTATAATGCGATGTTGCATGCAAATTGTGTTTAATGTAGGTATTCCAATTATTTGTTTTACATTATGTAATTTTGGTGAAATTATTTCCTTTGTTGCCACGTTACGTGTGGCATGTTAGACTTAGCATGTTAAAAATAAATACACACATACAGACTTGCCTGCACACATTTTATCAAGCTACTGTAAAAATAAGCAAAAATTGCCAGATGATAATTCTCTGCAACCATGGTGAGGTGAGAAATAAAACCACCTTTTCAAGAATAATCTCAGGACTGATTGCATTTGACAGTCATTCTATGTATTTATTTACTTGCTTACTTAATCTTGGAGGGTGCAAGTGTCTAGGATATCCTTGATCAATTTATTTCCCCTTTGCTTCTGTGTGGTGCTGGCAATCACTGAACACACCCTCCCAGCCACTGCAGGAAACACGAGGGCTCTCTTATACAGCTGGAATGACTGAAGCTCTACTAGTCCTGTGATAAAACACACTACACATTTACATCCAACTTGGCTGGTAGGTTTTGGATGTTTCACTTCCTCAGCTTTCCATTTCTCCATTCCCATCATGTGAAATGTGTTTTACTGAAGCAGAGGCAGCTCAGGAAATATTTCTGATGGAGGGTGTTAAAACCTCCCCTTTCCCTTCCTTGACTTCTCCCTCTGTACAGCCCTGTGAGTAATCTCTGCCATAAGCTGGGATCTGTAACACCATCACTGGTGGCAAATAAATACCAGTTTTTGCTGAGCTCCTAACTTGAGAGCAATTCATCTTCCCAAGGTGGGCTGAGAGCCGGCTCTAGTTTAGCCTATTTGTGTCAAATATTGCTTCTGCCATTCCATAGGACCCTGCAGGCAAGGATTCCTGGGGATTACTTTCTTTGACCAAAATGGAGATTTTCAAAAAATAATGGCATTTCTTAAGATAGAGGTCTGGACCTTGCAAAAGGTAAGCAGCATCTTCCTGCTCCCAGTGGAAAACTTCCATGGGTTAATTTGCAAAAATAACACCTATCTCACACTGCTGGAACCAGGTCTTACTCTCTAATGTTAGAATAATATATATATATTTATTTATATAATAGGTTTAATATATTTATTTTTATATTAATCTGGCAATTCTCCTGCAATACTGCTTTCAAAAGCTACCAAGAAAATGTTCAGTTAAAGGACATAATCTATTATTCATTTTTTCTATGGGAAGAAATACTTTACTGAAAAAAATCTCAGTGCTTGACTTGCCAAAGAGATCATACTTGCCGTAGGCAAGTGGTTAAGAGAGTATTTCAAGGTTGGTTTAACCCCCAGGTGGGCTTTCTTACAGCTCCCACAATGCTGCCACAAGGTGTATTTTCCCTGGACAAAGCACAGCACAGTACGCACGGAGTTTCCCCAAAGTTTCCTCCTCGGATCGTGGCCTGTCCTCACTCCCAGACAAATGATGGTTCGACTTCTATTGACTGAGAGGGGGTCAGAGGCACTGAGCTCCATCGAGGCCAGGCAGGCAGGGCTGGGAGTCACACCTCATTAGTAGGCATGCAGGTAGCAGAGCTGTAGATTTGTTCCAGGCCCCTCACAAAGGTGCCCTGACAGTTTGAGTTATGCTGACAGCCTCCCCTCAAAGGGAAAGAGAGTGTCAGGCAGGAGAGATGAAACATGTTTCACTGTCACCCTCCACACAGCCTAAATGGATGGCCCAGCATCTCGCCATCAGCGACGTTCCCATCTGGGGAAAAAATGGAAGAGTTGAGTTTGATGCTATAAATCACCATAATTTGTTACAATTTCCAAAGACAAATATGACAGGGTGGAATTACTTTGCAGTGCTGAGACAGTCATTTGCAGAACCCATAAAGTGCCAGTATAAATCTGAGGACGAGATATATTTAATCTGAAGAAGCAGATATCATCTCAGTATGTACTGTGTTTACCAAGAATTTACCTGCAATGATACTGTGGTATTGCAGGTTGCTCATTTTATTTTAACCTTTAAAAGCAAAAACTATTTTATAAAAATCCTAATGAAGTAGAAAGATTCTTTTGTGTATTTTGTACTTCCTCCATCAAAAAGCGGAAATACTTATTATGTCCTCAAAAAGAACTATACCGTGATCATTGTTAACAACAGAAATATTTTGTGGGATTACAATTGTGATTCCAGAGAGAGACAACGAATTGTTACACATTCAGGATGCCTCTTCACAGTTGCTCCTGTTTAGCAGCTCTTAAATTAACAATACCACCAATCTCGTGTTCCTTTTGGAGGTGTCCAGATCACAAGCATTACTCCCAAAAGTTGTATCTTGGAACTTTCCCCCCTCTTCGTTGATGATGGCATAGGCTGGAAAGACATTTTGAAGACAAGTTGTTGGAGTAAACAGAGCTGAAGTTGTTACCTTGCGATATTTACATGGTCACAGTCTAGGTCATCGATTTTGTCTCCTGTATAACAAACACCATTTGAGGTGACACATGGAAAGGGATGTGAGTGTTCTGAGTGTAGAAACTGAAGACAAATTTGCTAATCATTGCCTTTTGGGGGTGAGGTGCTTAACCTGTCTGTACCGTGATTTACCCACACATAAGAAGAGGACATTGCCAGCCTTCCTCACCCTTCCTGTAAAATTATTTCAGTGGTCTGTGAGTAAAATGATCTCCAGAGAAAAGTGGAAAGTCCTTTTTAATAATATACACTTTAGTAACAATATTTTTATTTCCCAGCTGAAAGAATGATGGCATAGCATGCATGTTTCTTTCTTTAACACCAGAAAAAGAGAGACATAGGTCTAAATGCTGATTTGGCACTTACATAGATAACCCTTCCCAAAACCCTGGTTTTTTACTTCCATAAATCCCAGTGTTTTTATATAAGTGAGTAGATGATATGTTCACCCATTCCGCATTCGGGTGTTATCAGTAGAGAGATGAAACACATTTTGGTGTTGCAGTTGCTACTGAATAAATCAAACCTCGGTGATGCAGTGTGATGGTACGAAAATCTCACAGCCTGCAAAGTCAGTCATTCATATGTGAGGAAACTGGATCACTCTCCTTAAAACACGCTCTTAGCTGGAGCTCTCAATATGTCAGCTCGCTGTTCTGGAAGGAAGTGGCAGGTGTTTTCAGCTTGTTGAAATGACAGTAACTTCAGTATGGTTTAAGAAGAAAGGTTTTACTGCTGCCTTCCCCTGTTCCTGCTGTCCTTTGGGTGGGGTTAATTTTGTTTCAGCCCTTCATGATGTCTTCAGATCTAACATTGCATTCTGCCTGCAGTAATTGCCTTCACAATTGGCACCTTTGTTGCTAATTTCCTGAGCTCTGCACTTTTCAGTGCATCTAATACATAGCCATGATAACGGGACAGTTGTTTTCATGGTTGTGTTACCATTGTGTTTTCATTTTGTTTCTTGAAGAGGAGCTGATATGAGTGGCTGCTACCCGTGAAAAGTGAGGTGTGTTTGTAAAAGGCTTGTCTGTCAGGAATGCACCAACTGGCCTGTCTTTGCAGGTGCTCAGGGGCTTGCTATGGGTTTGTTATCCTGCTTTAGACGGGATGAAAATCACTTGAGCAGAAGGGAAGAGTATCCTTTTCCCTGCTGAAATGATGTATAAACAGTATGGGAAAGTTCCTTCAGTCTGCCTGCGCAGGTAGCTTCTGCTCTGCTTCCAAAAGTGCTCTCGGATGTTTTTCACGTCTTTTATAAAGACCCACTGTCTCTGTTTAGAGGAAAAGAAATTTTAAAAATTACTGTAGAAAAAATAAACACCTGAGTTCCATTATGAGGCAGAGTTTAACACAGGAGAGGTTCAAAACTGTTTCCTGTTAGGTATTCAGTACAGAAGGAAATAAGCAGTTCAGCATCTCACTGATCAGCACTGATTTACTACTTTAATGAGTAGAACTGGAAGGAAAATTTAAAAAGGCACTCACACACAAAATACGTACTGTGAGCATGGAAAGATCTTCTCAACTAAACACCAAGGAACCAGCTGGGCAGAAGTCACACCTTGTTTACTACAGCCTGGTCTGGACTGCCTGAGTGATGGTCAATAACCACGTAACCCCCAGAGCAGCGGTGTGGGGTGAGAGGAGCAGCAAAGGGTCTGTAAGTGCCCCCAGCACCTGCAGACTGCATTAGCAGGGGGACACACAGAAGTGGGCTGCTGAAGAGAAGCTGGGTTTGCACAGGAGAGTAGTTCCTTTTGGACAAAAACTGAGTTTAGTAGAGGAGGTAGTATGGCTGGAGCCTGGCTGTGCCTGGGCCAGTGGATATTGGCAGCGTGGGATGGAGATTTGCAGTTCTCCTGGCAGGAACAAGGAGGGAGAGAGACTCAAAGAGGAATGGAAACATTAAGAGTTTTATGTGTTTGTCTAAATTTCCTCACTGTTTTGCCTCTGCACTGACCTTCAAGTCTTACAAAACAATCCTGAAAACCTTTCAATCCATTTTGCTGTGAGTGCTCCCCAAGGAAAGTGGCTGGACATTTCTCTGCACGACGGGAGGGAGATGTAATCGCTGGCTGGGGCACCCCGAGGTGCTGCACAGCCATTAATGGAAGGTGATAAGGGCAGGAATGCCTTTCTCCAGCAGAAAATGCCACTTTTTCTAAGTGCCACCAGCCTGCACACTGCTGTGCAAACTGCTCCCCTGCCATGCCCTCCTCTCTGCCCCCTCCCCAGGGCGCAGATAACCTTTAGCTCACCAGTTGTCTCTGCGGGTTTTTTTTGTTCTTGACGTCTTCAGTATTTTAACAACAACAACAAAGTCCTTGCAGTTGTATCACTTCCTGCAAGCTGTTGTGAGACCTTGTAAAGCTGCTTCAGGCGTGGAAATGGTTCACAGGCAGTGTCGACAAGGGGAAGAGGGAGCTGCGAGAGACCGGGGAGAAGTACAAGAACTGCTGCCGGCACTTTCCAGAGCAGCCGGGGTGAGAAAGTGTTGCGAAGTGTTGCTGGTCGGTGTCTGCTGCTTTACCAGCTCCTGCTGGTCCTGCTGGCAGGGGCATCGTTTCAGTGACTGTATCACCTGCTTAGTGATCTCCTGATCTTTCTGCGTTTGTGTGTTCCTGTGCCACCATATGTTCTGCTTCTCTTACCAATTCTCACTGCAGCAAGCTGTAAGATACCCCAAGTTTGACAGAATCAGAGGCAGTGCATAATGTCATTTCTTAGGCCTTATTAATCTTAAAACATTTATATAATTTTTGGAATAGGAATGATCTGCAGGGTTAAGCAAGGGCCTAGAATGACAGCTGGATTTTTTTCTCTTTCTGTTGTGTCCCTCTATGAACATGGATGAGCACACACTCTGTGCCCACATCTCCTGTGATAAGACATTTGTGGCCATCTGTGTTGTGCTTTGGCAGCTCTGGCTAGTAGAATGGTTAGGGTTGGAAGGGATCTTAAAGATCTTCTAGTTCCAACTTCCCCCTCAGTAGTAGACAATAAGCATTATTTTTTCCCTCGACCTTAAAAACAAGAGTAGTCATGATTTCATAGTTTGGTACACATATGTGACAGTGTGCATTTAACCCACGGATATATGGAGTTGTTCAGGTTCACACCATGACCTGTTGCAGATTCCCAGTGTCTGGGGTTGAAGTAGTGACACTTATCCATCACCTCTCAGTTTGTGCACACTAATAGACATTTAGGGAATTGACTACAGCCCCTTAACCTAGAAAACTCCCCACAATGAAAATTACAGCAAGTGATAGACATTTGCAGCATGAAACAGATAAAAAAGAAGTTGCTTTGTGTTTACATACCTGCTGCATCTCTTTCTCATTGCCTTCTTCAGGGCTGAAGGTCCTTGGGTTTTCTTCTCTTCTATTCCACCCTTCTGCCAACAGCACTACTCCACAAAATTTGAGTTCTCCGTAACATATTTTTGAGCCAATTTCAGCCTTTGTGAAGGAAATTGAAGAGAGAAAGGCAATATCCCAGCCTTCCAGATGCTTTTTGTTGGTTCAGAGACAGAACCTGGAGAGCCTGTCTGCTGGGAGAATTCTCATCAGCAGAAAGCCCCATGCCCCAGGGCAAGGACAGCTGCCCAGTCTTTGAAAGGGAAAGGAGGAGCAGAGTTCCCAGGTCTGGTGGGGGATGTCCCATTGCTCACCTATTCCCACCAGTTCTGGCTGGGGAGAAGGCAGAGGGTGAAAGAGTGTCCTGCTCCACTTTCCTGTGCTCTAGGGACAAACTCAATTTCACCGTAATTTAATTTAATGCTAATTCAGTACCTAGCAATTGTACAGCCATTCTGAATGTGCCCTCTCATCGGTGTGGTAATAAAGAGTATATTCTGCTCTGAAAATTACTGGAAACCTGAACTTCATTAGTGTTCATTTTCCTTGGGGAATCCCATGTTTCTCTCTGTGTGCTGTCTGTCCACGTGAGTTCTGTAAAGAGCAGAATATCCATGTCTGAACTACAAGAAGTGTATTTTGGTTCTGAGAACTCTGACTACAGAAACACAATCACTTAGCATTTCAGAGGACTCTTCTAGTGCATCCTTGTCTTTTCACTTAGTTTAATTAGTGCAACATGTATCATAAAAATGCACACCATACAGTGAATAATCTCTTGTGAGTCAGTGTGTCTGTTTGTCCTACAGAGGGTAGGCTTATTGCTTACTGCTTTATCCTGTGCTTTTACTGTCACCAAAGGTCAGACTTCAAAACCTCCCCTGGCAGATCCTTCTCCAATCCAGCAAATTTTCCAATTAGCAAAATGTTCATTATATGCAGCTAATACAGTATGGATTTGCTCATTCACTTTCACTGCTGCTTCTTGGGACCTTCTGAATAATAAGATATTCCATCTCAGAATAATTCATAGACTCTTTGCCTGAACACTGTATCTTTCAATAATCAATCTAAATTGCAAAATACATTAAGCAGCAGCATTGTTTGCCTGGCACTATTTAAAAATCATGAAAGCAGTGGAATGAAGGATGAAGGAGCAGATCTGTTCTCTACTCAGTACAGTATCATCCTTGAGAAGGGGACATTGAGAAGACATTGATATATAAGTTGATGATAAAAAATTGGACTTTTCCGTATTTGGGAGGTGAGGCTGAGGTGTAAATCATGATCAGTGATACTGTTCTGGAACAAGTAACAGTGTATATTCTAGAGCAGCATGTGAGGAAAATTAACATAGTCTATTTCTAAAGTCAATTTAGTGTTCTTTAAGGTGCCACACTGAATGTAACGTGTGTATACGTAGACCCAGAGTATAAGCAGTTGCCAGGTGAAATTATATTTTTAAATGGTTTATAACAGGCCTTTGCATCTTACACTCTCCTCATTTTTCTGCAGCTTCAAATTGCATCCAAATTTCTAGATATGCTATCTTCTGTATATGTTAGAAATTTTTTTTTGCTATCTTTTCTATGCCTAAAATCAGTTTTTTCCCTTTCCCAGGGAACTAGATCAGGGATTATAGATGAGTTTTTACTACCATGGGGTCCACCGTGCCAGCCTGTGGCCTGTCTCTTACCATCCTGTGCCTGCACTCTTACGTGCCCTGCTCTCTGTTTCCACCTCTGAAGGCCTCTGATACCATACCAAGACTCTTCTAAAACTCTTGACACCATCATGGCAATAGTCAAAAATCCCATTCTGCACAGAGTAATTGTGTATTTCTGTTATCAACATAAAACTATGCCTGTCCAATGCAGAGATAAACAAGTGAAACAAATTAGCCATAGGCACCTGATCAATTAGAGGCACTGCAGCCACAGCTATTCCACGGGTGGTGGCACTGAATGCATCTTTGGGGTAGCTCAGCCCCTGAATTCCTGCAGCTGGCAACAAAATCAGCTGGAAAGGTGATAACTTTCTGCTCTGCTGCAAGAGCTGCTGCATGTCGTTGTGGGAGACATATAAACTCCTAAAACTGTTTTAACCTTTAGGAGTAAACACAACAGATGAAATGTGGATTACTCCTGTAGAAGTGTAATCACCTCGCTGCCTACCATCCTCACAAAGTCATTATCTTAGTCCTAAGAAACCAGGTGTTGCTAAGAATTTGCAAATGGTGGGATTTTATTTCATTTAATATTAGAAATGTCTGCATCTTTTCAGCTAGTCATCATAGACTCTCTTTCTAGTCTGCAACAAAAAGAGACACTTTCAGTGCTACCCCATTTCATCTCTGGATTCTTTGTAAATGGAAAAGGCAAATTGGTGAACTTGGTTTTCTATACTGCTACAAAAGGAGGCAACTAACTCAGATAAAGACCACAGATGTCCAATTTTGAGTGGGATAAATAATTCCCAAAGCATCCACTTAAAATGTATTCCACAATTCCTACATTGTTCTGAGCTTTGTACTGTGAAATAAAAGAAAAGACACTTGCATAAAATTAATAGAGGGCAACAGAAAATTTCAGTACTCACAGTTCTCCATTGCTGTCCTGTTCAGTCAAAGAAAATTTATTGTGTTTATTTTCAGTCCTTCTCTGCCTAGCAAAGATGTGGATGTACTACCAAAGATGTGTATGGGTTAAATTTACAATATCAACCTAAGCAAAAAAGTAGTTAAATAGGGAAGCACAGCTTCTCAATGGGAATAATGGTGTAGGATAAATAATTACACCTCATATTTCTGAGTTCCCGAGGACTAAGCTTCCTATAATGAAAGATGGATGGAGCCAAAATGATTTAGCACAATTATATACAGAGCCAACATCCCAAGAAAAATAATCAAAGCAAAGGATAGCTGGAAAGCCAAGAGGGTTCACAGCTGCAACTCAGCAAGCCCAGGAACTGGCTAAGTCCAGACCTCATATATCAGTGAAAGAAGGCCAGTAGGACAATGTGTCCTGTCTGTGACAGCCCTTTGTGAGAAACTTATGGCAAAGCCTCACTTTTCATAGATTTATAAAGCTCAGGCCAGAAAAGATCATCTAGTCTGCTATCCTATATATCACAGGACATTAAATTTCTTCCAGTTAACTCTGAGTTGAGCCCAATACCTTAGGTCAGCCAAATGCATTTGAGTCTTCAGTATGTTAAATGATATTGTGCCAAAGAAAGATATTCAGTAGCTTGCTGATACTTAGAATTATTTAATAATAAAGTGTGGATCAAACAGCATTGCATGTGATTATAACTGATTTTGCAGATCCATGAACTCTGAAGAGTCTTGCTTTTATTGTGTAGACATAAATTCATCTGCATGGCTTTATTTCAAGGTTTAAATAGCTCATGTTTGCCATACAGCTACTTCTGTTTCCTAGCAGTGCATGCCCCAGACTCCATCAAAATCAGAAAATATTCTCTGCGTCCTTGGGACAGATTTGCCTTGGTCGTCTGCTCCTGCACAGAAGACCTGTGTAGAACACAGAAATTTCACAGAAGACTTGTTTTCTTTTTTCTTTTTTCTTTTCTTTTCTTTTCTTTTCTTTTCTTTTCTTTTCTTTTCTTTTCTTTTCTTTTCTTTTCTTTTCTTTTCTTTTCTTTTCTTTTCTTTTCTTTTCCTTTCTTTTCTTCTCACAAGGTGTTTTGGTGCCTTTCTGTCCAAAGTAGGAACAAGGCAGATTTGTGCTGATTTGTAACAATCTCCCTGTGTTCTTTTGGGGTTTCACATTTTGATCCTAATTTTCAGCCTGTGATTCTTTAGTCTTCACCTTATTCCTGGGATATATTTGAATGAGTAAATGTCCATCCAAATTGCTATTTGACAGGGATGTCAAGGATATAAAATAAAATGGACAGTCCCACATCTTTAGTGCGTAGCTACCAATATCAATTCCTTATCATGTCATGGTGGTCTGTAAGTATGGGATTAGGTGGTGCAAGAACTGATCTTTGTGGGATGCTAATGTAGGAGCTGTTGGCAAGGAAAAAAAGTGGTGGAGTGTGATTGTGCATAATGTTGTGGAAAGATGGTGTAGACACCTGGTGTTCCTGCATTCAGTGCCAAAGTAACTGGGACAGCACAGGAGGAACAAATGTGCTGGAGCTTGCTGGCAGAACAAGGGTCATTCACCTAGACCTGTCACCCCAGCTTTTACTTTTCTTGGAGAAATGAGGGATGTACACCTAATTTGTAGATCTGACTCATGCTTAGCTCTCACCAGTTTAATGAAGCATCTATATGAGTGCCCACATTCCCCATATGTGCAACACAGAGAATGAGGTGCCCCCACAGGTTTCCAAAAGGAGCTCCTTTCTACCAGGTAGGCAGACAGGGTCTGCCCCTCAGATCCTTCAGAGGGTAAACACAACAATCTGCTTCTCTCCATTGCTTATATTAGAAACTCACTGTATGTAGGCTGCTTCATTAAGTGCCTAAAATGTAATGAAGCCTGATGTCTAAGTGAGGTGGACAGGCTCCTATGATCAGTATGTCCTTACTTGCTGCTAATTACCTCATGTCATCTAACTCCAGGTAGGAGCACACTTTTAAAGAGCCTGCACCTTGTCCACTGATGTGTGGAAGGAAACTGTGAAGAATGCTTTTTTTCCTTGCAAATGGACTGTGCTGTGGTAGCCAAAGGCAAATCAGCAAATTGTCTTGGATCCATTACCACAGAGTACTGACAGGCTTCATAACTTCCTATCCTTCTTTTCTGAACCCCACAGTGATGCTGGGATTGCAGAGCTTCTGCAAAGTAAAAGGCTGCAATGGCTCCTTTTACATCTGACTCAGTATTGTTCACATAACCCAGCAGAGAAATGCTAATTAGTCAGTAAATTAGATGCCTCTATCTGCATTTGTCCTTGGAGAGATGGTAGATATAATTTTCTAGCAACCTTGTTAGCCTTTCCTCATTCAGTGGGCTGGATTGAAAAACAGTACAATAACCCAATGGTTGTATCATATAACAGAATATCTGTTGTGACTAAAACTCAGCTTAACAGCCAACCAGTGCAGACACTGATGCTTTGCCCTCTGTAATATAACCACGTAGCTGCTTGGTGCTGTGGTGTAACAAAGGATGAGGAGACACTGGAGAGCATTCATAAGTTTTCTATTTCCACACAGCCTCCTGACAGCTAAACAATATAATCTACTTTGTGTTATATTGCCTTATTGTGAGAAGCATACCTCAGTATATTGCAATAAAAGAGAAGCATTTGAATGTCCTACATCTCCATTGCACATACCTGTCAAGTTTCAGGTGGCCATTTAGATGATGCTATTGCAGCAGGTAAGTTAATAGAGGAAGCAGCTTAGACCTTTGTTTTTCAATCCAGCCCGGCAACTAGAAACATTCAAAGGCTGGAAATGGCATGTTCAGACTCTCTAAGCAGAGTTGCTATTATAATACCACGAGACTGGTTTAGTCTGACATGTTTTACTTCACGCTTGCCGTTGTCTTGGTGCCTGCCCCAGTTGGTTACGACAGCTTAGTTTATTTACAACAGCTCTCTGAACAACAGTGTTTACTTGATCGTATGCAGGTGCCTGGGCATAGCTACAGCAATATCTGTCTTCTAAAGAGAACCTAGTTTTACTAAGGAAAATACTCCCAAATCGTGTCACTGTCACAGCTTTACACCATAACAGGACAGGCAAGGGTTCTGCCTTGTCACTGCATTACAGAGACTTCTCCATTTCTGGCAAATGAAAAAAAACGGTCTGGTGACAAGGCAATGTATTTTAGGTCCAGAAGCTGCAAAAAGTTTAAGAGGATTTGGAAAATATTGTAACAGTAGAGAAAACCCAAGTGATTTGTAATGGCAGGCTAAGAGTTAGTGATTGCAGTGGGAAAGGGATAGGCAGAACATCAGAAACAGGATTTTGTTTTGAAGCAGAGGGGTTCTGACTAAAGCACAGGAGAGAGGCTCATTTAAAACGAAGTTACAGTGCTGATGAGGAGACAGATGTTAATCAAGAACATACTGAGTGACTCCAGGCAAATCACTGATTCCCAGTTTCTCATTTGTGAAATGGGTACAGTAATACTGTGCAATACAGGAGAGATGTGTGCAAGGTGCATCTTACACGCAGGGTAGGTGGTTCACCACAGAAGTACCTGAAAAGGCAAGGGAGAACTCTTCTGAAAATCCATTTGGTCCTGCTGCTTTCCTTAGGTCAGGACCTCTTCAGAATCATGAGCAGAGTGTTGTGCCCACTGGGGTAAACGGTGTTACCTCACAAGATGCTGATGTGAGAGCAAGCCGAAACCGTCTCAGTACTTAGCTAAATGCTTGCCTGGAGCAAGATCAGTTGGAACTGCATGATTTCAATACATTTTACGTGCCTGTGAGTCTTCAGCAAGGTATAGGACCCCCCTTAACTAAAGAAGTTAGAAGTATGGTTTATTAATCTGTCCATGTAAATTTGTTGTAACTGACTAGGAAGAGTATTCTAAAGTGTTCTGAAAAAAATAAAGTTTTAGGATTACATTTGCAAGATATGTCAGCTGTATAACTTGTACTCCTGAATCACGTAGGTGCTCATAAAATTCAATGCTTTGGCTACTTTTCTGTACAGTCCTGTATCATAATTAAAAAACAATGCATATTTCATAAGATTTTTTAAAAAGGATAAGTACTGCATGCAGGCTATGACAGGTTACTCTGTAAGACTCACTGTCATTGGATCTTTTTGATCAAGAATATATCATGATTCCAAAATCATTTGGTAGTTATACAGCTAAGACAAATATTCAGCAATGTTAGAAGATTTTAGAATTAATACAAATCCCTGTGCATTGGGCTACAGGTCAGTGTCAAATTAATCAAGATTAGAAAAATATCTTAAGAAAAAATTTCTCAATTGTAGGATTTCTACAGGAAGTTTTTATCTTGTTACTCTCAAGTGTTTTATGTTGAAACAAGCCCAGACTAGAAAGACAAGTGATCAGGTTCCATGTGGGATTTGCTCTTTCTGTTCCTCATTTTGTATCTATCACATGCACATTTGTAGGTCTCTCACACAGTATTTCTGTGTTGTTCCCCATTATCTGGTATTACAGTCTATACAGGTTCTCACAGAACAGGATATTCTCTGTGCTCTCAGGAACACATCAGTGTTTCTTCCTAACTGCATGACCCAGCTGTCTTCATTACACATCTGATCAATAAATATCGAAAGAACTAAAGTGGACAAATGAAAAGCATTCACTAAATAAGGTCCTTTTTTTCCCAAGAAAGCCCTAATTTCAAGTATTACTATATATATAGAATTCATTGGTTCCATAGACTAAGGAAGAATAGAGAATTTGCAATTAATTTGCACTGTGCTTCCAGCACCCCATGCAAATGACTTCCATGTTTCTAAAATCCTGCAGTTGTTCTGCTCAGGAAGCAATGCTCCCCCTGTAAGTGAGTGCCCGTGCCCTGTGCTGCAGCTGAGCAGGCTGGAGGGAAGGACTGCTGCTCCCACGTCCCAAATCACAGGGCAAGAACAGGCCATGTGCAGCCTGCAACCCTGGGCATTTCCCAACTGCCCCACTTTGTCTCCTTACCCCCACACTGCAGTCTGACAGCCAAAAAGCTCTTTTTCAACTAAATTATTTCCTGTATAGTGGTTTCTCAGTTCCAGAGAGAACTTTTTCATAAAAAGGAGGGGTTATACAACATTGATCTGATGGTGAGAGCTTCAGCCAGAGTACTGGAGACGCACATTTGGCTACTTGCTTTGCTTGATTTAGTTCAGGGGCATGACCCTGGTTCTCCCACGTTTTAGATGAGTGACCAAATCACTGAGCTATCAAGGCAATCACTTCTGCTCTCTGGCCCTATTAGTATCTCATTAGTGAATTAAACAGAGCGGCACATTGAACCGGGGTCCCCCACTCCCCTGTGTGTGTCAGGCTGGCTGATATACAAGGGTCAGGATCCCTGGCTTCTGTGAAACACCTCCAGCAAAACTTGGCTTCATCTTGCTGGGAAAGAGGAGGAGTTCTGAAATCTCAGGAAGAATGGGCTGAAAAAACCTCTTCCTCAATCGGCTTCAAACCCAAGTCTTTCCTAGGCTTGCACCTCTGTATCAAAATCTGTATAAATATGACTGATGGATAATCTGTGTCTCTGTCATCCTGTGTGCTGATTTTTGCAGAGCTAGAACTAGTGCTACTTCATCAGTCTAAACGAATGGATGGAGATGCAAAGAGATGTGTGCTGTGGGATCTGTAACCACTACTGGGCAATCCAGTAATGTCCCAGATCCATGTGAGAACAGTCAGCCAGGCCCACACAGCCACAGAGGTTTGATAATTCCGTTTGGAAGAAAAAGACTAAAACATGCAACAAAAGACTTGCCTACTTTGGCTTCCCAGTCAGGGCAGAAGGAAATGGCATGAAATGAATGACAAGGGTGCAGTTGGACATGTGCTGAGCTATAGATTTTCAGGGAAATGTGCACAGGTATATGCTGACATGTCCGCTCTCCAAAGACAGAAGATGGGAGGGGAAACAGAAAAACTTTTTTTTTAAACCCTTCTGTGAGTTAAGAAGACCTATTAACTTTGTGGAATTGCTGAAGCAAGTTGTAAATGATGTATGGAGCCATCCTTATCCACTGGAGTATATGGCAGGGCTGTGCATTCCCCACTGTACTGTGCTGTTTGCTGAGCTGATCATTTCAGACAGAGCCACAAAACCACACCAAGCTCACAAGTTTTGGTTAAAAGAAACTAAAAAGACAGAATGTAAGAATTGTATTTTGTGGACAGTAATAATGATTTATACAACTGATTTGAAACACATGGACTCCATGAAACCACAGGTTTAAATCCCAGCTGGGTTCATTTCATCCTTTTATCTCTCAGAAAGAGATAAATTCAGTACTCTGAAGTACCTCTGAAAGGTTCCCACAGACAAAATCTTTTTAAACCAAACAAACTCAAATTCTTCACATTTTTGAATCTTTTTCTTCCCTAAGTTTTAAGAAACATGGTGTTCATCTTGATGGCTAAAGGTACATCTTCTCTCCTAAGTGCAATAAAGAGTTTGGGGAGTTTATGCTCATACTTTCCACAGTGAATCCCTCTCTAGCAATTAACATGGTTAAAACACTCCAGGGTTACTCATCACTCTATTTCGTGAGACCTCAGTGGTGATCAAGGACTAATAACCACTTAGGTAGTGCTGAACAGCTTGGATGTTTCCAAAGGACCCCGCTGGGCTCTTCCAGAAATCAGGATTGCTACAAGGAATCTTCTTTTTTGACCCGCCAAAATTTCCCCTGCTGCAATTACTTTATCCTGTTACTAATACTCTGTCTATTATAAATTGCCTTACTGACAGAAAAGACAGTTTTGTGCACCTGGGAGTTTCTGTCCCTGCTAAAAGGTGTGGCTTTCAGTGCTGTCACCCATCTCTGCAGCAGCTGGGGACTCCTCTGAACAATCAGGGCTCAATCTGCCACACCAGGTTTCCCAGGAGGGGCAGGTCAGCACCGTGCAAATAAAATGTACAGCACTACTGCTGTTGGTTCTGGGTCTGTTACACAGATATTTCCCTCTCCTCAGTTTCCAGCCAATACAAGCAGCTGGTTTTTGTGTTTTTCTTTTTTTTTTTTTTTTTTTAACAATCATTCCCTATCTGAAAACAGTTTTCACCTCTATTCCTGTTGACATTGGTTCTTTGAAAATGGCATCAGTTGCTCTGTTATTTCATGTTAAGCCCAGGTCAGAGCTGAGTGGGAACAGTAACTCAAATTACTCAGCACCCAGCAAAAGACTCGGTGCTCCATGGCCAGGCTCTGGAAAGGGGTGTTGGACCTGTCCTAGTTTCAGCCAAGGACAGGGTTAATTTTTTGCAGTAGCTGTGAGGGGGCAGAGCCTGGAGCTGTGTGGGCATGGCCAAGACATTGTGTTATTGGATTCCATCTTACATCGTGGCCAGAGACAGAGGGAAGGGACTCTCTCACACTTCCATGGTTTCCAGGTGGGAGTAAGCGTGGCAGAAAGAGCACTCAGGATGTGGTGCTGCTGGCTGCAGTCACATCATGTCACATCAGGTCAAGCTCTGCAGTGAGAAATCTGCATGTAAATCACCCCCTCTGTGTACATTTTTGTTATTAGTATTTTTGCTGTTACTGTTCCTTTTCTTATCTCGTTGCTGATTCCAGTAAATTGTTCTCATCTCAACCCAAGAACTCTGCCTTTTGTCTCCTACTGCTGGGTGGGGGCTTGTGGTTTTGCCTTTTTTTTTTGTAGTGGGGGTACTAAATTGGGGAGTACCATTCCTATACCATGACAGTCACTCCAAGGTGGGAGAGATAATCTCAATCCATTCAGCACTGGTCAAAGCCCAGACAAATTGCCATCAGCCTTCCAGAAAAAGGTCCATAGGAGAGCTCAGCCTGGAGTGCCAACTCCAAGAAAGCTCCTCCTTTCCTCAGTTTTGCCAGGGCCAGCCTTGCTGCTGGGCTGGGTCTGGATCCTGCCATCTTCAAGGCCATCGTCACGGAATCATAGAATCACAGAACCCTGCAGTGATTTGGGTTGGGAGGGGCCACAGAGATCATCTAGTTCCAACCCCCAGAGCTGCAGCCCAAATTCATCTACAGCTCCCATCACACCAGCAAAGTTTCACCCCCTCTGTCTGATGGACAGGAACCACTTTTGTCGAGAGATAATTTCTTGCTTCATTGCACGTGTAGTAACAAATCCTTCCCTCCATGATGTGCAGTCAGCTACCTCCAGCCACAGCTCCATGGCTGACCAGCTCCATACCTCACCTCAAAGGTTTCTGCACTCAAGTTCAGAGCACATATTTTTGAATTTCACCATGTTTGCTGTTACATCTTGAACCCTTTGCTAAATGGCTACCAAAGCAGAAATTCCAAGGATGCAAAGAACAAATGAAGCTGTGCTGATAAAGACCTGGTAACAGCAGTGGAGGCCTTCCTGTGGGAGAGAAAAACTACCTGCTCTGAGGATGAAATGAAAAGTACATCCTTGTGTTTAGCACTTCAGAAGTTTTCCTTGGGTGGAACAGCTTTTGTCTCGGCCAGAAGCAGTGTCATCCCCTAGGAAACAGTCATCCTCTTGGAAATAAAGACATATTTAGATTACAGAGACTTCCAACAAAATAAAAAAAAAATCAGAGAAAAAAAGAAGGAAAAAAGGCAAAATCACAATACAAAGCATTAAGGTTAGAATGTGATGTCTGCTTTGAAAAAAAAGGATCAAATACTTAACAGGGCTGAGAGTCTTCTGTCTGAAAGAAATGCCTTCACGAAAGATATAAAAGTAGTAAAAATAGCCAGTACTCACAAGAAACAGTAAAAAATTAGACTCTTTCTGGGAGAAGATCTAGCTGTACATTGGGATAAAAAAAAAGAGCAGTCAAAGAGGATTTTTCCCTCCAGTGTGTATTTTTTTTGGCAGTTGTGCTCACTTGTGAATGGTGTTAAAGCACTTTAGTTTTTATTGTAGAAAATCAAGTCAGAGAAAACAGAAGTGGAAGGGACCTCAAAAGGTCGTCTAGTCCATCTTGTTTCCTAAAGGCACATTCAGCTATGCCAACACCATCTGGACAGATGTTCTGCTCCTTAAATGGGCTTTTCACACATCCATGAAGACTTGTTGAAAATTAAACCACTGAAACACCAATTCTGTAAGAGGCAGCATGTAGCTACACTGTCCTAGGAGCACTTCAGAGAGGGAAATCATTTCAGGTTTCTGTTTCCCTTCTAATTTCCTGCTTTGGTGTCAGGAAATGGATGCTAATTCACTGCCTGTCAGCAGAAGAGGGAGTGGCAGGGATGGGAAGAGCTGTCCTGTTCCCCTGGCAGCAGCAACAGGCAAAGCAGCCAAGGATTCTCCCGTGGGAGAGCTGCCACTGCCTGAAATGAGTGTGTTGGTGGCCGTGCAGCCATCGCTCCCAAACTTACCAGTACCAGCCCAAGTCGTGAACCCACCAGAAACCAGCTCTGAGAACAAGAAGGGATGGCAGGGGGACATCACCAGCTCAGAACTGAAACACATGAGATGAGGCTGCTGGGACATTTGGGGAGGAGATTTCCAGGATGAACTAAGACTAAGCAAAAGATCAAGAAAATACACTGTCATAGTTGTTCACTCTGGTGCAGTTACAATTTATCCAAGTGTAGTTTCTGCTGGCTTTAATTGAATTTTGAACCTTATGCAAGCATGTACTGTATTTGTCCTTGTCCTTTAAATATTACACTTCCCATTGCTCTTCACAGGGTTTGTGGAATAATTGGTTGAAATTAGATGTGAGCAGAGAAGACATTTTGTAGAATGAAAACAACTAGATATGCAAGGGGCAGAAAAGGGATACAATTATTAATTTCATCCAAGTTCCATTTGTTTTCCTAAGCGAAATTCATTAATTTTGGTAACAAATCTGCTTTCTATTTTGAGAGTTAGCCTATTGCTTGTTTGATTTATTTGGTCAGCCTAAACTGTGAGAGGATCTCACACACACCCTTTGCAACTCATTCAAACTCCTAAAGTTTGAAGACAGGAAGACTTCCTATGTCCATTATAGTCCAATGACTAGTAATGACTGTCTAAAACTTTAGAAAATATTCAGATGGACGCCTGGAGAAGTATCTTAAAACAGTTTATTGAAATACGACATTTAGGCACTGTATAATGAGATTTCAGTATCAACTGGTGTGAAGGTGTAGCTGTGGCTTGTGTAATGTCCACATGGAGTGCTGCAGTCATGGCTGACAGAAGAGTAGGGCTGCAGTAGAATGTAAATCATTGCAGTATTCTGGTGTGTGGCCTTTCCAGTTCAGCAAATGATTTTCAAGTAAATTCATGGGTTTTATCACTTTAGGGTTGTACCTCTTCAGAGCATCTTGCCTTGGCTGTGAACATTGTGAGCTGTACAAGTACTGAGCAAGTACTGAGTAATGGCAATTTTCAGCTGGTCTCAGGTCAGTCACCATGCACTGGCTTTCACCAAATTTTCATTTCTTCAGTAAGGACTTTTTATCAGAACCAAATTTCAATCCTCAGGTGTTTTCTTCTCTATAAAGGCATTGTAAATTTCTATGACAAATAAAATATTTTTTGCCTGTGTTTGGGCAGAGGGTCACAGCCTTCCTTTTCTGGAGGAAATTTTTCCTTGTGTGCTATAAGCCCAAAATTTTATTCAGATCTTCTTTCAGCTCTGGTTCCTGTGTCTCTCATGTCTGCTGTAATGAGAAAGTAGCTCTCAGCATGATTTTTCCCATCTGTAACACAGATAAAGTTCTGTCTTTAAGACACATCTGCTGCTAATGTTTTTGGTAGGACATAACCAAAGTCCTTTTAAGTCATTGTGAAGGCTTCAGTTCCTCCCCGGAGATCAGAATCCCCCATGAGGAAAAATGCCACAGGATAATTTTGTCGTTGTTTCATTTTGATGAGGCTCATCTTTTCTAGAGTTGTCATCTTTGGGAGCATCTCCATACATGTTCCTCCTTTATTTGCAAGACCTGCCTGAATGATGATCTTTCTAATATTTCCTTTCAGCAGAAAATCGCATTCTAAGTCAATTCCTCTAGCAGTAATCAGTGTTTCAAGGGCAAATTTTATTGTTGATTTGCACTTCCTAGAGCATTATGGTGCTTTTTGTGTCCCCACAGTACTATGGCTCATGTTGTCAAAACCTGAGTTTAGTAAAGCATAATAATGAGAGAGCGTTTCCAGTACTTATTCCAGAGGTGGGAAGTTTGGATTTGATTCACAAGATCATCACTTCACATTATTACTGTTAAGATGAGTTAAGTGAAGGATGATGTATACAGAAATAACTTTTTCAGTTAATATAAGGAAAAATGGACATAAGTGGAGTATCACCAGAGAAAGATTTCTTGTGCTTCTGTTTAGGATCCATGTAAATAAATACTGGAGTAGATTGAAGATGGGGTGCTCATACACAGATCTCAGAGCTGCACAGGCTCCCTTATTTCACCCACTGCACTCAGTTTGAGGCTGTGTTACATTTCAGTCTACTGAGATTACAGTTTTTGTCAACACTGGGTATTAATGAACGATTTTAACATTTACTCCATGGACTTTTCCAATACCTTGTGCATTTCCTGGTGAGGAGAGAACCCCTAAAGATTAGGAGGTTCATTTTTTTCAGTCAGAAGCTTATCAGTACCTTTTGCATCTACTGAGCTGCTTGGAAAAAAAAAAAATCTAAATTAAAAAGTTAAATTAAAAGTTAGAAAAGGTTTCACTGACCATGCACCTCCAGAGTTGTGCACAGAGACTCTGGTTTCTGAATACATTTTACTGAAATTGCATTTCCCAATAAACCCCTTGCTTCCTGTTAGTCCCTATAGCCGGATGTATACAGATATAACCAGATATAACGATATCTTCAGGACACACCTACCTTCCTGGGTTATATGAAAATAGAATTACAGATGCATTTTAACCTGTTTCCAAAATATTTTAACTTTACAAATAGTTTCATTAAAACAGTCTTTCAAAAAACCAACTTTCTCTTTTACTTTTCTCATGTTCTTCCTGAGATTTTGCATGTGATTTGAGTCTCCAATTTCTACTGATGCAAACAGAGCCCCATTACAGCTGAACTGATTTACTACAACTAAGAGTCTGTCCATAAAGCCAAATCAACCTTTAAATTAGGCTCAAAAGAAATACTACCAATTAAATTTAGTCTGTGACCTCTAACATAGTTTAACAAGCTCAACATATTATGGATTTCAGTAGGGGGAAAAAAATCAATTAAACTGTAAGAAAAAAATGAAATCCCCAAAGTCTAAACCTTGACAAAAGTAGTTCAAAAATCCTGTGTAGCATCCAGCTGTTTCCATGGTTTCACATCCTGTGTTCCAGTTTTTAGGGTGCTATATAGGATATGAAAGCAGCTTGGAAAAAAAAACCTCCATGAGAAAAAGCTTTTTTTCAGTTCCCTTATTTGTTTTGTTTCTGCTACAGCTGGGGGGTTTTGGTTTGATTTGGTTTTGGGTTGTTTTTTCTTTTTTCCTCCCTTTCTCTGAAAAAAACCTCCTGTATTTTAATTTGGATTTGAACACTTCAAAGCCCTGAGAGGCCATGGGACTGTTCCTGCTGTAGGCAACAGCAAAAATCTCATTGCCTTTGGTGGGAGCTGGATTGGACCCTAAGAAAGAAACTGAGGGAAGAAGTATCATCTTTTCTCAAACTCCCTTTCCCCCAGAAATAAGCTAACATAACCACCCTGATGCGACAAGTTTATTAAAAGTAAATAGTCATCTTGTGCTGCAAATCCTTCTGAATACAGTGTTTTGACTAAATGACATTTAACAGTGTTGTAGCTTTAATGGTAAAGAAAACACTAGCAGCTCAGTACTTAAACCTCTGTCCCACAGTGAATATCATTTTCAATATCCTGTAAAAATTCTTTGAAGTGTTTGTATCCAGTCTGCCCCAAAGGATTTACTCAGAATTAGTTAATAGTGAGAAAGCAGTGAACTAAATTTATTGGTTACCGTCTCTCATGATCGCATAAAAAATAAAATTAAAAGGAACCCTCTACAGAATACTTTATCAGGCTTGGTAATGGCATCATCTCTGACAGTGAGGCAATAAAAGCATATTAGTGACCCCCTGATGAAACATGTTTACAGGCAAAGTCAAAGAGATTGATCATTCTCTCTGGAAAGTGGCATTTCCCTTCAATGCACTGTTACTGCTAGTCGCAGAAGCACACTGATGGGCTGATGCATGACAAGAAGGAAATGTATGAAAGGGGATGCAATTATCTAGTCCTGCTCAGCTTTTCGAGGAAAAATCTTTTCTGCTCGCTGCCTGAACTCCCTTGTTGTACCAGTAATGTTGCCAGTGCTGTGTAAGAGAGCAAAAGGTCATAGCCAAGGTGCCAGGCCTTGTGCTGGGCTCCATACAGGTGTCACTTCTCCCAGAAGTGTTTGCAGTAGGTAAGAGCAACAAGAAGACTGGGAATAGAAGGGGGATCAGTTAAGAAAGACACTCTCCCAAAATCAAAGCAAGACCCCTCTTGCCGTGCTCATTTCCATAGCAGTCACTGTTGGGATTTTCAGGTGTGATCTTTGGGATATATTCTACATTTTCATACTCTTCGAAATCCAAAGCCCTGGTGACACACATTGTTTCCTGCAGTGGCATCATCTTGTGGAGTCCTTCTGATTCACTGCGGTTTTTCTCAATTTAAATAATTTTTATTCTGTCACTCCAGCTTCTGTATTTCTACTTCGTCTTTCTCCAGTTTCTTCATTTATTACTTGGATGAATATGGCAAATTTTGTTCTGCATACATGACAGTTCAAATTACATTCTTTTTATTTTAATAACTCATCTCTCAAATGATGGACCACTGTGCTACTTGCTCGGAAACTGCCCTGCTCTCATTCACTCCCATTTACATTTTCTGTAAAAGGAAGGAAAACCAAATATAGGCATTTCTGAACCACTTTTAGTCCTCATCTCCTCTCCCATCTAAATACGTAAGTCAAACATCACCTGCAGTGTGTCACAGTGCCTCTGAACTCAACCCAGAACTTTGGTGCTTTCCCAGTCCCATTTCTCACCCTGTCCCCCATTGACCAGCCAGCATGACTGGCACGGCTGCAAGAGAGGGGCCTTAATGTAAATGTATTTTCCCAGTGTAGTTTTCATAAATAGTAATTGCTCGATGATTAGCCAAGTAGAGTGGATCTATTACTGCTATAAAGCTCTCTTCCTTGATTTCCTTGGTCTTCCTCTTCCCCCATGGAGAAACCTTCAGCCATTCCATGTGGAGTGGGGTGGACAGGGAAGTTGGGCAGCCCAAACTGCAGGACAGGGGAAGGTATGGGCTGTGGGGGGCTGTCCTTGGAGCATGATGGTGTGTGGATGGGCACTGGGAACCAGACAGGATGTGTCTGGCAGAGCTTGGAAGAGGAGTCAGAGCACTTGGGAGGGGTCAGGTCTTAAGGGATACCTATGGGATTTGGGGTGTGTTTAAATCTTTCCCTTAGCTTACTGATGGTGTTAAATGCCAAAATTATCACAGTTCTTGGTTACTCACTCACTTCTGTGTCATCATCCCTATTGCTGCATTAAGGTCCAGCTGAAATTGCTGACCTCATTCAACCATTGCTTGGCTGAAATAAACAAGACATTAAATATGAACCACATAGATGCAGGTGAGAAGAAGCAAAAGCTTTAAAATACTGATTAAGACAAGTTTTGCTTAGCTGAAGGGACTAAGGCTTTTCCAACTCAGCCAGGTCCCATGTACTTTGCTGCCTCTGAGTGCTCAAGACATGTCTAATGTAGGAATGCCTTGCTCTAGCTAATCCAGAGACTGCACCTCTTCCTGCCAAGTGGCAGAAAGATCAACCAACCCCCTGTTTGTCACCTCTGCATTGAATTACTGAACATTACTGTAAGAGGGGTTGGTGGAGAACAAGATGAAGAACATCCAGATGGTTCAACACATGGTGACCTGTCACATCAGCAACACAGATTTATAAGAGCTGATCACCCTTGTCTTCTTGTTCAGTACAGTGTTTTATTATTAAGATCTTTATTTTCATGGCTTTCCACTGTCTGGATCTTGACTCTTTCCTTGACCCCATTTCTCACTGTGCTGATTACCTGTGGCAATAATCATCTATGGCAAGAAGTTCAGTGCAACAACAACTGACAGGTACCAGAATAAGACTTCAACAAAGACAACAGGACCTTCTAAACAGACCTTGAACCAGAGTTAAGGCTAAACGTCAAATCAGCCATGCTCCCAACAACATCTAGAATCAGGTACAGAACCATATAAAATACTTGCTCCAAGATGTTGCTTCCAAAACTCTCAGTCTAGAGGGAAACGAGGAAAGAAATAGAATAATAAAGAAAAGAATAAGAAAGAAAGAAAAGAAAATAGAATATTACTGAAAAACAGGTACATAAACCCAAGAAAAATGCAGGTTCTTCCCAGGAGGGAAAAAAAGTGTGATATAGAGGAACATAGGAGAATCTGCTGCCTTCTAATATTAGCAGTCTTAAAGATCAGGAGCTGAAACCCTGTGTAACAGTGCCTGGGTAGGGGAGAATTTGATTGATATATGTTAATAAAGAGGATTAGAAAATACAGAAAACATAAGACGTCAAAGTATTTTAAAATAGGAGTTTCCCAAAGATTGTCATGAGGCTTTTGCTTTAACATTTTATTTCTGCAGCACAGTATTGTACTGTGAGAAGCATTTCATCATTTGCACGGCAAGAGGTTGTTGGCTCAGACAAGTGTCATTACCAAAGACAATTTTCACAATGCATTCAAGAGCTTCATTAACTGCCTGTCCGACAATAATATTGGCCTTGCTGTGTTCAGGTACTGGAACACAGATCCATAGCTGGCTACAGTTTCAGGCAGAGGAGATGAATATCCATCTTTGTCCTGCAGATTTCTCTGAATTCATCACGTTGTCTGCAAGACAGAGGTCAATATGCCTAGGTATGTGTGGCAAGAACTTCCTAGTGCTGAATGCATTTCCGGTTGAAAACAAAAACAATCACAAAATTGCATCAGAACTCAAAGTAAATTGATCATTATGGTAGGACTTCTTCAATCAGAAGAAAGAAATGGGAGACAAGATAAGGGCAAAGCTGTTTAGGGCTTAATGTAACTCAATAAATCAGATCTTAAATTCTTTCCTCACCTCATACCTCAGCAAGAAATGACCAGATTGGACAGAAAGTTGTTTCCTCTATTTAACTGAAAGTGAGTGTTATGTTTAGGGTTTATGAGAAATAAGAAAAAAAACCAAATACCAAGAGGACAGCAACAGAAGGGGGTTATATATCCAAATTCAAAATCATTTTGGGGGCCTTTGGATGACATGGAATTTGTGACTGTGAAACAAGCTAATCACCTCTCTGAATATACGTTTAGCTGTGACTGTGGCAAGTCACTTCATCTTGTGTCTCGGACTGCACAGGGTAGTAACAAATGGAGTCGTATGGGCTGGGCTCAGCAGGGTATTAAAACATCCAGACACGTCCTCTGGGAACTGGGAGCAGCAAAAAAAAAAGGAACAAAACCATAGGAATAGGGGACAGGTTTGAGTGAAAGGGAATGGAGGATTCCTTTTGAAGGTTCATGAAAAAGAAATCTGGTTTAAATTTTAAAAATTCAGTTGATTAAGCCAAATTGGGGTCCTAATTCAAGTTCCATGAGGTAGAAATTAACTTTATTGTCCTCAGTAAGACAGAGTGAACATTATGATTAATGAAGAATTGGTATTTTGTGCCATTAGGGTGAGGAGTTCTGGTATTACAGTACTGACTGAACTAGGGTGAGGACAGCTGCTGAACCCATTGGCAACCTGCCTTTCCCCGCATGACAGGTTTCTACTGGGCTTTCCTAGAAACAGTGGTGCTGTTTGTTTCTGGTCTGGAAGCCAAGAACTCCCACTCTCCTGGCCTCAAGGCTGGGACGTCAAAATAGAAGCATAGAGTCACAGAATTATTAAGCTTAGAAAAGACCTTTAAGATTATCAAGTCCAGCTGTCAACCCAGCACCACCACCATGCTCACCATTAAACCGTGTCTGCAAGTGCCATACCCACACATTTTTTTAATATTTCCAGGGAAGGTAACTCCACCGCTTCCCTGGACAGTATTTTTCAATGCTTTAAAAACATTCCTATGAAGAAATTTTTCCTAATATCTAATCTAAACCTCTGCCAGCACAATTTGAGGCCACTTCCTCTCATCCTGTCAAAAATTCTATCCCTGTTATCAGTTTGTCCTGAAACATAGTCAAGAAAGTTCCTGTGAAGTATAGGTTGTATCTAAATAAAATCTTCATCAAAATAAATGGAAGTGTTCCAGCCAAACTCTTGTTTTCATATCCTAACAGTTTGCTAGAAAAATACTCATGTAGAAAGAGTTGTCATTTCAACAAGTTTCCAAGCCCTATGTGAAATGAGATATTCCCACCTCCATCCTTCTCCCACCTCGCCTAAAGGCTTGTTCTGGTAACAGCCAGCTCTCTATTCCAGCTCACTGCACAGTTGAAAGGCTTGGATTCAGTCTGCAAGAGGAATTTTCCTTCTAGCCCAAAGAGAATTCCTACTCCATTTAGGTTATAGATTATGTATTTTGCTCAAATGTGAAGTCCAAATAATTTTTGCTTGTTTAAAGGTGTCATAAATATGTGTAGGGATCATATCTCCTTCTTATATATAATTGTCCTGAATTTTATCATGCTATAGAAATAATACTTTGCACTTGTTTCTTCACTGTACTCTGGGATCTTAAAAGACAGATAAAGAAAGACTCTTTTGCTGGTACTAGGAGAGTCAAAACACATTGGAGGAATTTCAGTTGGATAATTAGCCCTTCTGAGGACTTGAAACTCCCCCATGAGTCATTCACATTTTTGACAATTGACACATAAAAAACATGCCCAAGGCTGCACAACGAGTCCCCTGGTAAGATACAGGACACAGCTTAGAAGTTATTAGTCATTTATGACACAGAAAATGGTTCGTATTCTCCCACCTAGAAAGCATTAGACAGTTCATCACACTAGTCCTTCTTGTGGTTTCAAGAAAGCTAAATTAGTCTCATATTTAGAAACCAAAGTATACAGAATCCACTTTGTTTCAATGCACATAAATGCATTTAAGAAAAAAATGTTCTAACACTCAGTAACACTGATACCACCCTAAACCCCTGAGTTTGCCAGATCATCCCCCCTTTTTGTAGTTCTAATAGCAGCATTCCCCCCTTTATTTATCCAGTTCTATTTAGAACATGTCTTGCCTTTGACTCCATCTTTTACTGTAAAGTCTGCTGCTATTGCAGTGTGATGGGGGCAGAGGATGGCAGCAGCACAGTTGATGACATAGGCGGAAAGCTGTGGCAGCTGATGTGACAGTACTAATCCACTAAAATGACACCAATTTAATGCCCTGTTTTTCACAGGGTATTACCAGAATAGCTTTTGCTACCATTTGTGAGCAAAAAAAAACCCTGCTCAAAAAAACCTACAGGAACAGTATGTTCATGGCCTTTGCAAATCTTTATAAGCCCGGTTTTGTTTTCTGAGGCTCAGGAATAAACCTACCCGAGCTTTAGTCAGCTAAAGGTCATCTGTCAGCTAAAGGTGCTGGGCCTTAACTTTGCTGTCACACTGTCAGAAGTTAGCACGGGGGAGACTCGTGGTTGCAGGGGAGTACAGTATTTCAGCATTTTATCGCTCAGACTGGCTGAGACACTGGAATATTTCTTTCTAGACTAGATTTTCTCAGGGGATGCGTTAGCAAGTGTCACCTGTACTAAACCCAGCACTCTAAGTCCTGGGGGACATTTCAGAAATGCTTGTTCTGGTCACAGTTAATGAAGGTAGGTCCCAGTGGTCACTCCAAGCTGCTTTGAGATAACATTGGGTGAAAATCACTTTGGGTAGCCAGGAGAAATCTGGGCTGTTAGCCATGAGCAATTGCACAGCAATGAACACTCAATGTTTCACCTAACTTCAGATATCCACCCCGGGTACATCAAGAGCTGAGATAGTATCCCCTTAGTTTTGGGTGACAGCTCACCCACAGTTCCCTCTGTGGTGAGTGAAAAGGAATAGTCACTCTTCACACAGAATTCATCCTATCTACTTTAACTGACTTCTTTGAGAGGAGACAAGTCATTCTCAACTCTGGTTTGAGTGTAGTGACCAGTGAGTTGAGACAGTTGACCCCAATTCATCTGCATGGGATTATGCTGGGAATGAGGCAGGAAATACTTCAGTGCCAACAGTGAGACTGGACACCCAAGGTTAGGACATGCATCCCACCCAGTCTCACCTCTGTGACATTCTGACTGCATGGCAGTTTTTGTTGGGATTTACCAGTGAGAACACCAGCACGTGTGTCAGCATCCCACCAACAGCCAAGGAGCAACCACCCTGGTTCAGACCAATCACTCCTATTCTTCTTATCCTCCAGTAAGTTCTCTCTGAAAATGGCCCTGTTGGATGTCTGTGGAAGAGTTTAAGAATAGTAAGAATATACTTCCTGTGACTAGCAGGATCAGGAGTATCTCTATAACCTCAGTCAGTCCAGTTAGACTTTTCTTCCAGTAATTCATTAAATTGGTTTTGAAAAACATTTACTATGCACGGGATCCTGCTGCAAGAATTTCCACAGCTTAACTATATAAGGTGTAAAACATGTCACCTTACCTTGTATAGAGTCTGTGCTTTGACAAACCCAAGTCATTAGATATAAGTAGCTGATTTTTTTTTCCAAATACTGAGCACTGGATCCTATGGGACCTCATCTACCTCTGGGAGCCAGAACTTTCCTTCTGGTCAAGCAGCTAATGACAGATCTACTCTTATTCTCACAGTAATGTACAGGAGAGTGTGTGTGCACTCTGGTGTTGCAGTGGCCTCTCTGGGGATCATGGATTTCCAACCCTGCTATCAGAACCTAATAATTGTAACTCCATTTGTTTTTGTGGGGACTTGAAATTGAGAACATCACCTGTAAAATTCTCCACACAGCTACACATATTACAATTTATACAAAGAATAGAAACATATCTATCTGTACACACAAATTTGTGCTTTTCTATTTCTGGTAAACAAAGGTTCACTTTAAAGGAGAAAAAAAAAACGGAAACATGGAGAGGTTTGGAAGGCAAGCAATGAATCGTGGATGCCCAGCATGCGGTGTTAGAGTGCTAAATTCAGGAAACCAGCTTGCATCTCCCAAGCATATGCTGCTGTAACAACAGCTCCAGTACAGAGAGCTGTGCTCGGAGGCACTGTGGAGTGGCAACCTATAGGGCTCCATCTGTCCCATTTCAGGCAAGGAAAGCTTATCTTTCCACAGGAAAGGAAGCTGCAAACTGATCACAATCATCTGGGGCTGGGGTTTCCTTGCTGGTTTATATTTTTAAGAATGAGTGGCTAGGTAACCCACTGGTTTGGTTCAAATTATAAATGTTCACAGTTTGACTACAATGTTCACATTCCAGCCATCAGCATCATGCAGGTACTGAAGTCCTGTTATGATCTCTGTGACATTATGAGAAAATCTACACAGGCAATGTGCTCTGGTTTTTCGATCAGTCTTTTAAAAATAATTTGAGAAAAATACAATTTGTGCTGGAATAGTAGGCAGCAGAGAAATGCACTAAGTGACCTCTTGTGGTCCATCCCTCCTGCTCTGTGATTATACAATAGGCAGAGTTCAGAGTCAAGGCTCCTCCAGTTTTTTTCTAGAAAAATCTCATGAGGCTCTGAATAAAAAATTACAGTGAATCAGAAAAGCAGAAGTAATGCTCAGAATGTAGCTGATGTGTTCCTGTACCAGCACCCAGGTCATCACTTACGATGAACCTTCACATGTTTTTCCTGACTCCTTTGCAGAACCTTGGTGTATTCAGCAATCATCAGTGACTTCCCAGCACCCTTGTGGTTACAAATCCAGGGTGCTGGTATCAGAAGTCACAGAAAAACCAAAGATTCTCTTAAATTTACTCCCAAAGTAACAGGAATACACTTTAAATAGGATTCATTTCCAGAGTTGTGGTATTGTTGCTTTAACTGCAAGCACTGTCTCCCTAACCAGGTCATCTGAATGTAGAGAAACATGTTCTTCCTGATGGGATACAAGCAAGTGGGTGAAATTAAGGCACAAAGATAATAGCATACACCAGTGAAAGAGAACTAAGCTTTTGCTTCAAAAACATTCTTCACAGAAAGGTCTAGAGGGATTTGAAGTTTTCTCCTGAAAGTAGGCAAAAGTTAGAGCTTTCATTTGAGTTCCACTTTATATTTCCAGTTCATTTCAACCCACAGCTCAAAGTGAAATTCTAGGATTTGGGAAAATGAGCAAAAACCTGAAGATGTGTATTAAAATGTCACATGCAGAAATATTCCAGTTGGGACCTTAAGGCACCATCCGTTTTAAAGCTACAATGGATTTTTGCAGTTTGACCTTCAAAGGCTTCTTTGAAATTCCAGCCTTAAGCACCCTGTCCAGTGCTGGGCCTCCATGAGGCTGCAGGACTGACTCCTTCCTTCCTTACTGCATATCTGTCTTATGTACATTGAAACTGGAGAAGGAAATGAGATAAATGCTAGAATGCCTGTCATCCCCTCATGTTTTCCAGCAGCAATACAAATGATAACATAGACATGAAGGCTTGCCTTTTTTTTTTTTTTTTTTGGCTGTATCGTGATACGGGTGACACTGAAAGAGTATTTGAGCATGACATCCAGCCCCATGCTAAAATTCATAATCCATTGAATATGGATGTAGAGATAAAAGGAAGGGAGAAAAAAAGTCTGTGGGGGAGTATCACAGTTCACCAGCAAGCAAAAAATACAAAGAGATTTGAAGAATAATGTTTTATGTGAGTTCGGTTAAAGAACATAATGGCGTAGTTCTTAAAGCAAGAAGATCCTGTTCCAGCTCAGGATCCGGAGTTACCGCCCCCAGGAATGACTTGGGGCTGAGGAACTGTGAGGTGGGTTGTTGCTGAGGAGGACAGAGTGTCTTAAAGGCTCTTAGATGTTGGTCCTCTTCCCACATGTTGGTCTTCTCAAGGCAGCAGACATTTGCCTGGATAAACAGGAAAATTTCTGTCTTGGGTACATTCCTGTTTTTTGAAACATTTAGGTGTTTGAGAGGTCTCTGTGCCTTTAGCAAGCTGAAATTCAAATAGAGAAGTGCTTTTTCTTACAGTTTAGAATTTCATGTGCTCTGATTGTCCCTGCAGTGGGAGGTTGATGAAACTTTATACATTAAAAAGAGGAAAGGCTTTTCCTTCTTAATATGGAAGTCAGATGATAATTTCCAATTTAAATTTTAAAAGAAACATCCAAAATATGTCTATAAACACAAACACATATTTTAGTTTTATTTCTAACTATTTAGAAGGTGGTAGAAGCTGGGATAATTTTTATTTATGTTTTCTCCCAGCAGCTGAATTCAGAAATAGTTGGGGTTTTACCTACAGACTTGTTTTCATGCAAAAAGGTGGAATGGGATTTAAAGGTTACAGTTCCAACCAAGCTTTCTACAGGAAGAGCTTCTGAGCTCCAAGGGGGAAGTTCTGGTCAAAACCAAATATGATAAATTAGTACAGGACACAGAAGACACAAATCCTGCTGTGCTGCCCTTGACAGATTTGTCCCATGTCTGAATAGAAGCACAGTCTGATGGCAACTGCTTCCAGCAGAGCAGTGCCAGGCTACTGGTTCCTTTGCCCATCTTCCCTTGCTGGTACTAAAGCTCCTGGTCCTGTTTTATCCTAGATCTGTGTTTCCCTGTCTTCCCCATCTCCTTCTTCAAAAAACAGTGCTGGAAGCTCTTTGTCATTTGCTGGTTCCTTTTGTCCTTCTAGTTCAGGGCTTTTTTTTCCCTTTTCTCCTGTTCCTCTGTTCAGACAGATAAAGTAGATCCAAGTCAGCAGAGGTTTGGAAAAGCAGATTGGCACACCAAGGAAGGGCCTGGTCTACATCATTCACACTGGTAACCCCTCTTTGACTCATAGCATTTGAAACTTCCTCAGAATTATTCAGTGAATAAATATGAATTACTTCCTGCTAATCAGAATATAGTATTGTAAATGGGAGTTGGAGACAAAAGAGAAGGTTCAACACTTACCCGAAACAGAAGCTCAACAGTGTCCTCTTGTTTAGTTTAAAGTCACTAGACCAGACTATTCCAGAGGGAAAATCACTACAGCCTCTACCAGCCTTAGTGCCTTTGGTGGAGCACAGTCCTGTTCACCTGTGACACCAGCTCCACTCTGTTTATAAACCTAAAACCTCTTGTTTGTGCAGTTACTTAATCATTGTGAAACAGCACATTACTGTTGTCACATGGTTATACTAAAAGGAATATTTAAAAGGAAACAGAGCTTAAGGGTAAGCTAGGGTTTGGTGATCTGCCAAGCTGAAAATAGCATTTAACAGACTTTTAATCTATTTCATAGGTTATTGTCCCCATGAGTGCTGTTATAGTCTACAGATAAGAAAAATGAGAACAAAGGGTTATTTTCACTTACAATTCAGAAGCTGCTGGTATTATTACTGTGTCACTGGTAATCAAACAGAGGTACACTAATAATTGTATCCTTTAGAATGCAGTGTGCAGTAAATATTTGTTGATTTAAAAATAAGCAGGCTGTAGAAATTAGACTGCTCTTTCTGTCAAAGTTAGCAGATTAAATGCTCACAGGGCCAAGCACCACCACGAGAGAAATGCCTGGCATTTGTGGAAGATTTTGTTGATCTCTGCAAGATTGCTCAGGTCTGTTTTCACCAGGGAGAAAAATAGATGTTTGAAGTAAAAATGCAATTAAAATCAAAATTAAACACATGTTTTTGCTTTTGAATCCTAATTTGTAGATGGTACATAATATACTGTTTTATACCTTAGAGACAGACAATTAACAAAATAACCCTCTACTTGCATCCATTTGACTTGCTGTAGTTACCAGAATACACAAGGCATGAGAGGAAAAACTCCTTTATCTTTCTGCTCATCCCTCTGCTCAGGATGGAGAGCAAGGATTTCCTCACACACTGCAGAGGACAGGCAGATGGCCCAACAAGATGCTTTTCTCCATATTCAGCAGCACAGGGGAGCTGCTGGAGACTTTGTTTTGCCTTGTAAGGACGGGAGAAAAGAGAATTTCCTTTGCTTGCAATTTTGCCTCTTCCACAGAAACAGCGGTAGAGTGTAGGTTGGAATGGCAAAGTGCCTTGTCCCTAGTGTCTGACAGGACTTGTTCATGCTGCTTTTGAGTGTTGCACCCTGGAGAACCTGAAGCAAGAGTGGAACACACTCTGTGCATGATGCAAACTTAGAGGGCTGGACAGGCCTGAGCAGAGGGAAGGGATGCTGAGGAGATGGGAAGTGTTTTATCTTTGTTGCACAGCAGGACACAAAGTGCATGACTGCATTTAACTTAATATGAGATGTCTGCAGTGCAGACTTCACCACTGGAGCTGTCTAGAGTCAGTGAGAAGAATCTGGCACTTCTAGTGCCTGTGATGATTCTTTCTCATTCAGGAAAGGATGCAAAGAAGGATCTCAGGGAACACAGATGCATTGTGTTTATACTTATGCCCTGTTTCTGTCCAGTAACAGTAAATGAAAGACAGAATAGCTAGCTCAGATGAGTTCATTCGTTTTTGAAATGTCACAGTTTTCTAGGGGACTTTGTCTCATTTTCAGATATGCGTTAAGCACATCTAAGCCTATTTGTTACTAGCAGTCAGTAGGATTTATGTTCTGAAAGGTACTACACACTTATAAAAATATTACCTAAGGTGACTTGCACTGGTCAAATAGTAAAGCAGGCATAGCTGTGAGCCACAGCACACTGCTTGAACAGTGGCTTTGTTCTCCAAGGGGTACCACAATGACCCTGAGATGAGCAGAATTGGTTAGAGCATGGTGCTAATAACACCAAGGTTGTGGATTCAATCCCCGTATGGGCCATTCACTTTAGAGTTTGACTTGATGATCCTTGAGGGTCCCTTTCAATTCAGAATATTCTGTGATCTGTGACTTCTGTGATCTGTGACTGTCCAAACAGTGTAATAGCAGAGAAGTCCAGCTATCTTGATTTATGGGGTTTCTTTTAAAGATCTTGAAATATTTATGGGGGTCTTTGAAATTTGATGATGATGATAATAACAAAATAATAATGATAAAATAATGATAATAGTAATGATGATAGTAATTACAAAAACAGGCTCCAGATTGTGTTTCTGCTCTGCTCCAAGCTGCATGCAACCACCACTACAACTTTCCATAGCCAGGGATTTTTCCCCCCTTAATCACCCTTTGGTTTTGTAAGTGAGGAGGGCTCAGACAGTAATAAACTGAATCTGTGCTACACATCTGCTTTTTCAAGTAGTGTTTGGTGCAGGGGCAACACTGACAGATTTCATTACAGCCGTGTTGATGTATTAACACTGTCATCTCGGATGCAGTCTGGATGAGAGAGCCCTTGAGTGAAGCTGAGAGCTTCTGATACCAACACGGCAAATGATTCAGTGCAGATCATTATACACATTGGCCTGTTATCTCCTCGACGACGTGTGAGGCTGCGAGTGAGCTGTCTCCTTGCTTCATTATTTATTTTTCCTCAGCTCCAGGCTCTGCCAGTGGAGCAGCCTGGAGCAGCGCCGAGGAGCTGTTTTGGGTACAGCTCGACACGTGGAGAAAGCAGTGTGAGATCAGGGCACTGCCAGGGTCTCTGCTCATGCTGGAACACTCCCCTTCTGCCTCTGCAGTGGAAGAGGTCAGGAATGTCACAGGACTCCCCACTGGGAAGGATGGATGGCTTGCCATCTGTGTTTTTCTGCCAAGGCTTTTACTGGGGCCATTAGCAGGCTCTGCAGTCCAGTGTTTCCGAGAGACGTTTGGTTGTGATCATCCTGATCATCTATTGCATCTTGTACCTGAGCAAGTTTATCTCTTTGGCAAGGATTAGGCCTTTCCCTGCTTCCTGCAGATAAGCAGAATTATCTCTTCTTTGTAGATTGGGAGACTATAACAGGGAGATGAGGTTATTTTGCTTAGGTCATATTTGAAGAGTGGTAGCAGAACTGGGAATAAAAAGAGAAATCCCACCTAGTGTTAGTCCCACCTAACAGCATCCCAGCCATGCCATGAATGAACCCTCCACCAGCCTGGAGACTCTGGGACCTACAGGTGAATATTTATGGAAAAGCATGATGATAAGAACTGTGAGCACAGGACATCAGAAGGAAATTGCTTGGACAGAAGCTGGTGCTCCAAGTGCACCGTGCTGCACATCAAGGGCCACCCATGGGCTGGTGCCACCAGTGTCACCACTGCCCCACATCCCCATGGGACTGGAGCAGGGGTCAGCCACTGGGCAACTCAGGCTCCTCTGTGTGTGCCATGCCCTCATCTCCTGGAGCCTGGTGCTCCCTGAAAACACATCCTTCTCCCTCAGTCCAGCCAGTCCCTTCGCTCCTGTAAACTGATAGTTCAGTCTTCTTATTTAAGTGGAAATATGAGTCTAGCCAAGAGTCTGGTTTGTGCCTCTCACAATAGGCTTTAGCTTTAAAAAGCTAGAGTTTTTCTGCTTGTCAGAAAAGCAGACAAAAGCTCTGTCTCTGACAAGAGCTCTCTGTAAGCTCCAGCAGCTGTTTCATTTCAACTTTGCCCATGAAGAAAGCTGTATTGTAGAGCAGGGTGGGGATAACTTGTGTCAAAAGCTTTTTAAAAGTTAGTTTGAAAGCATATTTCATCTTCAAAATTTAAGTGGCTTATCCAACTTGTGGTAACTGGAATGAGCCTTCCTTATATGGATGCAGGATGTCCCTCAGCTAGTCGTCGAAATTCAGCTGAGGCAGCAGTTTGGGAACAGCAGAAGAGCCAGCCTGGAGCCAACACTGCTAAGAACGTGTGTGTCACAGCCCTGTGAAGGGTGTAGGCATGCTGGCACTTCTCCTGTTGTCCCTGGAGATCAAATCTGAGCCTAAACCTACAGTAGAAGGTGAGGTTGGTGGGCTTATCTCAGCCCCTGTGCCACCAGAGCACAAACTGCCATGAGGTTTGGCTGTTCGGTTTGGGTGGGAGAAATAAGAAAATCCATGTCTGGCATCGTAAGGGTGTTTCATCTGAGAATTCACAGCAAAACAGCCTGGAGACACTGGTACACATCCCACTGCATCCTGCATGGCTGTACCTGCTGTTACAAGCCCTTTATTGTGAGTAGGGTTAGTTTGCTTCCTAAGTGCTGTCTGCAATCCGTTCCCTTCCCAGCCAAACCCGCCCAGATGCCAATGTGTGCTGGCTACAGGGATTACTGATGAAAGCTGAGCAACACACCACATGTGGCAAGCTAATTAGAGGGATCCCAAAACAGTGAATATCCATGAGCGTGGTAAAATATGGATGAATAGAGCCCAGGGGAGTATATTCTCAAATCAGACGTGCAGCTTGGATTGGAAACGGAGGAGAAGCTGAGTAACTGAGCTCTGCACGTCAAGTTGAAATCTCCTTCTGTACACATTAAGGCTGATTGTTTGCTGAAAACGCCTCTCAACTCATTCGATAAAAGCAGCAAATAATCATTGTTTGTGTAGAGGAGATGGGGAAATGTACATTTAACACTCTTCAACAACTCCCCTAATGCTGTTAGGGCATTTGTCTATTTTTACACCAACTTAAAAAATGCAGTCCCTGAAGGTCACTCTTTAGGAAAGGCCTTAATTAAGATTTCTGCCTGCAGCAAATTGTATGAAGTATAATACATCACACTGTAGCAACCCAGATACAGATCATTGGCTACCTTGATCCAGTCATGTGGTATGAGCAAATATTACCATTTTCTTATCATCAAGGGTCATTTTACAATGTGAATAAAAAAAATAGCATCATCCAGGTTTTCTTTAAATGTCTATGAAAAGATAGAAAAATGTCTGCCATTCAGGCTAAATAAAGCATTCTGTTAGGGAGTGAAGGTCAAATGGAGACATATACTTTACTGACGGAAAAATGCAAATCTTCTTTGCATCATAAATATTAAAAACAATACTGTTTAAAAGGTCTAATTTATTTTTATTGAATTAATTTCCTTCCATCTGTTTTTCTCTTCTTTCCCTCTGGAGCTCCAAGGGCTATCCTTCCCAAACCAAGGACAAATGCTCTCTGCCTGCCGAGCCTGAAAGTTCAGCATGGATGCATTTCCAGCTCAGAACTTTTAAGCCCTTTTTTTCCAAACCACCCAAAGCTCTGGCTGTGTTCAAAGGCAAAAGCACCTATGCAGTACCACATTCCTGAGTCCAACTCTTCAACCCCTTCCACTCTCAGTTCTTTGAAGGCAAACCTTCCCTCACAGTTCTTTATGGGAGAGCCCCTATGCATTCCTGAGGTTGCACATACACACAAAACCCCCTCCTTCAGAGACAGTTGCAAGATCATTTGGTCTCTACAACTACCTGAAAGCAAGGTGGAGGGTGGTCTCTCCTTCCAGGTAATGGAATGAGAGGAAATGGCCTCACGTTTCATTAGGGGAGGTTTAGATTGGCTATTAGAAAAAATATACTTTACAGAAAGGGTGGTTAGACATTGGAACAGGCTACCCAAGGGAAGTGGTGGAATCACCAGCCCTGGTAGTGGTCAAAAAGAATGTGGATGTGGCCTTTGGGGACGTGGTTTAGTGGTGACATACAGCAGCACTAGGTTAACACTTGGATATGGTGGTCTTAGAGGTCTTTTCCAACCTCAACAATTCTCTGATTCTGTAATCAGTGCTGTAACAGACACCCCTTTTCAAGTTTTCAAATTCCCATTTCTATTCAGCAGTAAATCTTCTGTTTTTTGCTTCTGTCCATGCACCATTATCTAAATAAATATTTTAATTCCTGCCCTAGATAAACTCTCTTCATAGTGAAAAGGAGCCTATTTTGAATGGCTCTTACTTCCCAAGAATAAAGTATTTGCTGTTCAGATATACTCAGGAACGCTCACTAGTTGGTAAAACATAAGTACTCACCTGTTGTTAATGGTGGTGCCTCTGAAACCTCAATCCTATTACAAGGAGTGAGGAAGACAGAGGTGCTTTTCAGTGGAAAGGGTGAGTGGTGTAATCAAACATGAACTAAACCCAGCTGTTGCTCTCAAGTGTCAGAGGCTGACTTATTAGGGACACTTGAAAAGGGACAGGGGACTAGAAAAATTCACACAACTACTGATCCTCTTTCCCCCACACAAACTACAAGGCAGATTCAAACCAAGCCCCTGTGGCAGGTTGATCATGGAGTTTGTTTTCAGATGGAATTGGCTGTCAACAAGACAGGAGGATCTCCGTCTTCCCACTCTGAAACCAGCAGCTTTCGAGGGGGAAGAGGAGGGAAATCAAAGCCTTCAGTAGCTGTGATGTTTCCCTCCACTTTCTCATGTTTGTTCTCAGCACTGCTGATGTCCAGCTCCATCCCAAGGCAGAAATTACTAAGAACTAAAAAAAAACCTTTTCTTGTAGAGTTTCCTTCATAGCCAGAAATATCCCTGAATAATCTTTTTTTTTTGAAATCTTCCTATGGTATTCCCACATTACCTCAGCAATACTTCTGCCCAAAGATTAGTATTTCCCAACTATCTGTCCTTCTCTTTCCTCTACTGCATGGCTGCAATGATTTGGACTCTATTTTCACTATAACAACTGCAATTACAAGGAGCTGGCTCTGGCAAGCATGTTCCTGGGTCGTGTCCTCAGAATGCATCTAGAAAATGCATGGCAGTTTTTGGGTGTAGGCACCCATCTCTCATGGATCACACCTTTCCCTGGGAAGACCAGGGATCACAAGTTGCCAGAGTTGGCCTAATATGCACCAGGAACACGATGCTCTGGAGGGTCAGCACAAGCTGAATTGGGTAGGATCTCACCAGCAGGTCTTCCAAAATATCTGATATTCTCAAAATGACTGGGAGAGGCACGGAGGGAAGTGCATTCATAGGGACTGTCACCTGCATGGGGCTGTATCCCAAGTCCAAGCTCTGTCGCTCCTCTGAATTGCAGAGAGATTACTGCTTACTCTGCATAATATAAGCACTTGAAAGGAAAAGAAAAAATGGAAAAATTTCTTCTTAGTCTTTAAAACTGGAACTTTTTCTAAAGTTTTTTCTTTTTTATTTCTAATGGGGGAAAGCATTGCTCTTTCTTAGCTGTCAAGTCAGTAAAGAATAGTTTAGTGTTTTAGCCTTGTGCGTCATAAGAGGCCAGTAATCAACCATCCCTAGAGTCCTGGTAGCATTTAATATTGCATCTTTTTAGGCCATGGCAGCATACACAGCCTTGAGAATGTGAGGGTGAAAAACAGCAGTGGGTATTTAAAAGAAGCCTGTTGTTAACAGAAGCAGACAGTATTCTTCCTTTCCTGATATGCAAAATGCCCCTGTGATACAAAACAGAACCAGATGACAGTAGCATTTCAGTCAGGAGTGCAGCAGCCTAACTACCTTCTTGTCTTTCTTTCATTATTTAACTTCACTGTCATGTTGAGGGAGGGTTTTAGTAAATGACGTGCTGCCAGAAAGATGAATGATAGATAGATGGATAAATAGATAGGAAAGTCTTCACATGAGAAAGAGGCAGTTTACCAATGACTTTCTTGCATGTCACTTTTCAAGCAGATTTTCAAGGATTTTTTCTCCCCTTTGCAGCCAAGTGAGAGAAATATAGCCTGCACATGAGAGATAATATTGTCCTGGGAAATATTGAGTGGATTAATGTATTTCTACTGAAGCTAGCAGGAAATTGTGTTTCAGTTTGTGCTTATGTGCTTATTGTGAATACGTCATATTGAGAACAATTTGTTAAACAAGAAACATAGGGTGTTAAAAAAATCAAAAGGGACAATAAACTGGAATGTCAGGTTCTATAATAGACTTGATGTGTATCTGTATTGTCAATAACCCTGATGCCACCCATTCCCTTCATTCTTGTTTTATAATGAAACAAAGAAGACTGTGGGTTTGCAAGTTATTTATGGTCCATCTCTAAGATTTCTTATACTTGTGGAACATACCATTGATAGGACCTCAGACTTACTACTGCAGCTGGCTGAGATGTTTCCATAGCCACCACCTGCCTCTGAGCAGGAGCCTTCCAAGGATTCTGAAAGCTAATTCAGCAGCAAGGGGGCTTGGCAGCATGCAATTAAAGCCTCTCCTACTTAGAAAAACAGACCTTGTCATTTTGGTGTCATTTGTGTGTGTGCAAATGTGTATATGTATTATATATATATATATATATATATATATATATAAAGCCAAGGGCAGAGGGTCTGGTTCTCCTCTTTTTCCTTTGAAAGCTGAATAGTTTGCTTCAAACCACTGACAGCAGATCTGTATTGACACTTTGATCTCTCAGAGTGTTTATGCTGGGGTGTGTGTCAGTGTTGGGTACTAGTTCCTCTCTGTAGGTGACACCTTTAAATGAGAGTTCTTCCTGCTACTGAAGTGTCTGATCCCATTTCCATGGAAACCAAGGTCAGATTATGGGAGAAAGGTTTAGGGGATATTTTTTCCTTAATTACTTTAAAATCTTACCTTATTTTCGTCTTCCTGCTGTCCATTTCTCATAGAAGAGGAAGTAAATATGTTCTATTCCTATCTATTACGTATGTAGCACCACCTCCACGTGGGTGTACACAGACACACACACACCATAGTTTACATGTCATTTAATAGAGGGAGCCTTAACTGAACTTCAGGTTAAGTTTTCTCTTGCTTACATATCTGTCTTCAGCTTTAGAAGCATAATAAGAAATATGATTCAATGCAACACGAGCAGCACCAACCACCCCGAGTTATAACAGTGCTATAGTTTTGACTGCTCAGCAGTAGAGACAAATTACTCTGACATTGGAAGTAAAATAATTACTCCAGGCCAGGGTCATTGCACCATGCAGGGCAGTTNTATAATGAAACAAAGAAGACTGTGGGTTTGCAAGTTATTTATGGTCCATCTCTAAGATTTCTTATACTTGTGGAACATACCATTGATAGGACCTCAGACTTACTACTGCAGCTGGCTGAGATGTTTCCATAGCCACCACCTGCCTCTGAGCAGGAGCCTTCCAAGGATTCTGAAAGCTAATTCAGCAGCAAGGGGGCTTGGCAGCATGCAATTAAAGCCTCTCCTACTTACAAAAACAGACCTTGTCATTTTGGTGTCATTTGTGTGTGTGCAAATGTGTATATGTATTATATATATATATATATATATATATATATATAAAGCCAAGGGCAGAGGGTCTGGTTCTCCTCTTTTTCCTTTGAAAGCTGAATAGTTTGCTTCAAACCACTGACAGCAGATCTGTATTGACACTTTGATCTCTCAGAGTGTTTATGCTGGGGTGTGTGTCAGTGTTGGGTACTAGTTCCTCTCTGTAGGTGACACCTTTAAATGAGAGTTCTTCCTGCTACTGAAGTGTCTGATCCCATTTCCATGGAAACCAAGGTCAGATTATGGGAGAAAGGTTTAGGGGATATTTTTTCCTTAATTACTTTAAAATCTTACCTTATTTTCGTCTTCCTGCTGTCCATTTCTCATAGAAGAGGAAGTAAATATGTTCTATTCCTATCTATTACGTATGTAGCACCACCTCCACGTGGGTGTACACACACACACACACACACCATAGTTTACATGTCATTTAACAGAGGGAGCCTTAACTGAACTTCAGGTTAACTTTTCTCTTGCTTACATATCTGTCTTCAGCTTTAGAAGCATAATAAGAAATATGATTCAATGCAACACGAGCAGCACCAACCACCCCGAGTTATAACAGTGCTATAGTTTTGACTGCTCAGCAGTAGAGACAAATTACTCTGACATTGGAAGTAAAATAATTACTCCAGGCCAGGGTCATTGCACCATGCAGGGCAGTTGTTAGAACCACTTCCTAGCTGCATCATCAGTTAAGTTCAACCTTTGGTCATCCCTTCCTTCTTTCCTTCCATAGAAAAAATGGCATATTTCTCATGTTTCTCAGAGAAAAACAAATTCTACCTGCTACTCAACAGTTTGAGGATATGGCATTGAGAAAACGGCCCATGTCACCACTGGAAAATAGACTGGAAAACTTGTCACCACAAGAAATAAATTACTAGAGCTGATAGTGTATGAAATTTTATGTGTTTGTGACAGGCTCTGTCTCAGCTAATGCCAGGCATGGGGTCTCAAGAACTTCTTTCTGCAGTGAAATGATAAGGGAGACAGACACTTCCAGAGGGAGTCTGCCCTGTCCTGAGCCAGAGGTATTCAAGGCAATTAGCTTAAACATTGACCTTTCAGGTGGATAAGGCTAGATAAAACAGTAGGGTAGGATTTCAGAAATAGACACTGAACAGTACGGAAAAGAAATGGATAGAGATGGCATGTACGTTGAAAAATCCTCCTTACAAACACATCTGTATTGGAACCAGTGCTAAATACAAGAGCTGGCCTCCGTAAACATAATGTCTGACATTAGCTGCATCTCATATTTATCATTCTCATATCCTTTTATGACAAAATAAAAGGATTTTTACAGATCTGTCCATACAAAATATTCCCCTTTCCTGAATAACACAGCAAAATGTCTTTTTCATTTAAAAAATCAACTGATTTTTGGGGGAAAAAAAATTAAAAATAAAGCTTTGTCTCTGCTTTCATGCCGGCTGGCAGGAATTTTTATACCTTGGCTTTTTATTTTATCCTGAAACTCATATTGCTATCAAGGGCACACTCTACACTGCAGGCAGTGTATAAAAAAGCAATTAAATCCCTCCTGGGTGTCAAAAAGTAACCTGGCTGTCAGCACTGGATGTGCAGACAATCCCACATCAGTCAGTGATATCAGAGATGTGACCAAGGGAACAAGGTATGAGAAATGAACGTAAGAGGTTGACAACTGAACCCACGTAGGTTCCTTAAATTTGTACCCAGCCAAGGGAATGGACATTTGGATGAAATTTTTGAGGGGGAGGATAGAGGCTCTGGATGTTTTCACATGCCTGGGATCTAGCAGGTGTGAGGCAAGAAGAGAGACAAGTAGTGCTGGGCCCATCTATTCCGCCAGGTAAATGGTTCACCTTCACAGAGCTGAGTGTGTAAGCATCCCAGAGGCTTCCTCTGGGCCTCTGTCCTTCATAGATCCAAGGATAAATGGAGACAGGCACAGAAAGCAGGTATGGGTCAGAGTCTGTAAGTGTCCATTAGCTGGCTGCAGACCAGGGTAAACCATCCTTGGTGTTTCTGGGTAAGTGTGATGGACTGCCAGGATGTGTTGTCAGTCTGCCCTGGAGACCCTTCCCTGTGTTTCAGCCTCCTCCCTGAAAATGCTCAGCTGAGTCAATCTTTGATACAAGAAACTAGTTAAGGTGAGTGTCGTCAGATCACTGAGCTGGAAAAGCACAGCAAACCCTCTTGCCTGCTGAATGAGCATTAGGCTCAGCTGGAGCCAGACCACAGAGCAGTGCAGAGAGCTTTTGCTGAAAACTGCATCACTTGAATGTTGAGCTACTGTATTAATTAATTGGGTATGCAAGTCAGAGTTTTCCAGACACTAAATCAACTTCATAACAGGTTATTCATGAATAATTTCCACCTGTTTTTCCATTATTAATAATTATTTGTACAATAATATGACACCAAAAGCCCTAATAAATGTAAGGTTTTATTGTGCTGGACACTCTACAAACAACATAATAAGGGACAAGCTGATAAGACTTTTTAGTGGGCTGAATGAATTGATCAGCATTACCTGGAAAGACCCTCTAACCATAATAGGATTTCACTGTAGAACTGCCTGAGAGTGAAGGGTCCCAACCCTCTTTCCAGAGGAACCACAGGCCTTTCCAAGCTGCCCAGAAATATCAAAAAGAGGGTCAGGACGACATGACACTGCCATGAGGGGGAAAGACAGCTTTTGGTAGATCTGGAGACATGGGATGCCTAGGCTGTCAGGTATGGGTGCAAGCCTCAGTGCAGACTAGGAAGGTCGGAATGCAACATGAGGCAGCTCTTTTGCAACAGAAACATTACTGTTACTAGTGATATCTTCCTCTTCTTGCATATAATTTTTTTTTCTCTGCTTATTCATAAACTGCACTGAACCCAAGAAAACTTCCCTGAAGGAAAGTTTAGTGTTGCCTAAATTTGTTTATCTCACAGAAGGCTTTGATTTTACCCAGGTGATGGTTTTATCCACATGATGCTGCCAAACTTTAAAAAAACAGAAGTAAACACAGTTTTCTGTAGAGCCTAGAGCTAACTTCCAAACAGATGTCAACTGTAACACATATTTCGCCTAGAGAGAGGAAAGGCCAGTGATCTGGGTAGCTGATGGGTGATCAGATCAGAAAAAACAACAAACCCATCCCTGAGACTCAGATTAGTACTGTAGAAGTGTAGCCAAAATATTATATTTGAAGAAAAGAATTTAAAAACCATTTTCAGTGAAGTAACTGGAGTAATGGAGTGGTGTGAAGTGCCTTGGCTTGGTAGACTGACCTTGAACCCAAACCTCCTGTCTTAGTTCCATTACACGTCACGGTGATTTGGTTTTTGTGGTTTGGTTTAGGGTTTTTTACATAAATATCTTATTCTGATGTTCCTTGTACCTTATTACAGAGGAAGGACCAAAAACTAATCCTTTCTAATCCCAGTAAATTTTACAGGATCTTTTCTTTTAAAATACTATAATACTGTAAGCTTTAAAAATAATTTGCATTTTTCAGCCATTTTAGGGAGCCTATGTTAGAAAAAGAAAAAGGAAAGAAAAAGCATTGTTTTTGACAACCGTACCATCCTAACATATTAAAAACATATTGCCTGAGAAGTGATGGTTATAAATAGCTGGCATTGTAGCTCAATACATTAGTGTGCTACTCTTCGATTCCTCTATTATTATAGAATGAAAGCTTCAATCCCTGCATTGGGTGAGCACTTAAAATTACAGCTGAGGTTGTAAATTGCTGGTCCTCAATGTCCTAGTCAGACAGATTGCTTTCAGTTCATAAAGAGAAATTCAGTGTAGTGTCAGAGGCTGATTTCCCCGTGAGCTTATTGTCTTCTGTTTAAAACTAGTAAGTGAACTAAAGGAAATGCTAGAACATTCTACAATGTACTGACATAAGCAACAATTCTTATTTTCAAAAACAAGCAGCACCAGTGTTGCCTCAAAATGTTCACATTGTTGGTATTGATTTTCGTTTTACACATCCCCAGGAACAAAACATACCAGATAATAGATTGTTTTTATTAGTTTCACTGGATGCTGTATCAGTAATGGGTTTAACTCTTTTGTGGAGGTAACGTGTTGGGCCTTTTGAACCTGTTGATGGATGTTGATTCAAAGTGCCATTCTGTCAGTAGGAATCCTAATAAGCACAAACCCCCTCCCCCCCTCACAGGAACTGCAGTGAATTTTCATTCTAACAAGTCTAGTCTTCTAATAAAATAGAATCTTCTAAGGATTGTTTCTGAAACAAAATAAAGCTAGGTATTAGGCCCAGAGGTTAATTTCACCTTTTTAAAGCACAGCAAAATAGTCTGAATGAAATCCTTTTTCCATTGTCTAAGGTAATGTCTGACAATAATGTAACTACAGATCGAGAAAAGTCGTATGTGTACAGTGTCCACTTAGGCAGGGCAGATTTGTGCCTTCATACAAAAGTCATCAATGTCATCAATGTGTAGGTAGCTACCTGATACATAATTGAGTCAATTCAATGGGCACCTTCCTATTAGACATCCTGGATTTTCACATCAGCATGAATATGAGATCAGCATTCAAATGCCAGAGGATGTGGGTAAGGTGAGCCTGACTTCCATTGTCAACACTGGATGCTCAGGCTGTAGCTCTTGGAAAGGTGATCACCAACCCAAGCCTGTGCTCTTCTGCCTTGAGGGCACACAGGCTTGAAACGCCCATGGAATGTGCTCTGGATATATTTGCTGGGAAAAAAAAAAAGGATTTCCACCTTGTTTTAATCATGATTTTGTCTCAGCAGAAAGGTAAGGAATTAACTGGGCAATGAGATGAGCTGTTGCAGGGACAACTAAGTTGGTGCTGACACGACATTTGTGCAGTGCAGTAAGGAAACATATTCAAAAATTCTTAAAAGACACAGGAAAACTTAAGTGCCTGTGGAGCTTGCCTATGAAAATAGAAATTTGCTTGGGAATTTTTGGCCAATATACCAGGATTTAAGTGGTCAGACATCTGTTTCATGAAAAAATCTACCAGATTAGGTTAGATGGAAGCTCAGCTAAGGACACGTATTTTTCAGCATGCCTGGTATTTTTCACTGTCTTGTAGTAATATGAAGCTTATGTGCAAGAAGCAGTAGTTACTAAGGTCAGTCAGTATCTTGAATCATTCACCAGAATTACAAAAAAAAAAAAAAAAGACCATAGGGTTAACGCAAAACATAATCTAAAAACATGAAAAACTCAGTTCTGAAACCAAAGAGATTTTAGATAGAGTTTTAAATTCATGGGATGATGCCTTTTAACAGGAATGAAAGGGAAACTTATTTGAGCAGGAAAACTGGAAGATGAAGATGGCCAATCTGTCATGAGATCATTTCAGCCATGAAGAAGCTAAGCATTAGTTCATTTCCTGTGAATAACCTTGTAGTGTATGCTGTACACTCTTCACTCCACAGCTGAGACCAGATGGGCAACTGTGTCAAAAACATCCATGCCAATAGACACAGAAATTTGCTTCTTTAGTCTTCACGTTCAGATGCCACACTGAGAGAGACAATAATCAGGACACCAAGGTGCCTGTTTTCGTACAGCTGCAGTGGTGAAAACAGGGCTTGATGAGTTAATTTTCAATTGCTTTGATGGAGAAGGTTGACTCTTTCTTTTTTATGCAAGCATTTTCTGTGGTATGTGGAAATGAAACAATATTGTTCATCTGGATAACCTTTCACATGAAAGGTCTTTTGATATTTTGATGTTTGTCTGTCAAAGTCAAAGGATCACAGCATTATTCTAGATGTAGGTGGCTGCTTGCAGTTTGAAACGCATCTTCTACCTATAAAAAGTTAAGTCGGGAATAAACCCTAATCCTTTTAAAATAAATACATATTGGCTTTAAACATATTAAAATAGGCTTGGGAGCTTATTTCTTTTGCTTTTAGATTGTTTTTTGCAGTGTGCTCCTAACCTCATTGTTCTGTTAATCTGGCTTTGTTGGAAGAAGCAGAGCAAAAGCTGCTGCCTTTCTATACAGAAAAACCACATTTGTAGAAAAAGAGTGTATTTTCTCTAGATCAGGATGCATGTAAAAATGGAAGGAAGATGGGAAACCTGAAGTTATTCCACAACATTCTGAAAGCACAAACAATTATTTTATTAAATTCCAGGCTGTTGGGATTTCAGTATACACATGTTTTCAAGCTGGGCAAAAGAATTCTTACTGTTCAGGTAACAGGACTAATATTGCTCTGAGGTCAGTGATTTTGAATTTGCTTTGAATTTATAGGCAAGAGCTTGCTGAAGAAAGGAAGGAAAAAGCTGAGTATTTTATTTTGTTATTAATATAAGCAAAATATCCACTTTATTGCAGCATGTCTCACAGAGTAGGTGAGTGAGATGAAAATAATGACATCTTCCCACAAGATGAATGACATTTTATGTATTAAAAATACCCACCTTTGATGATAAAGAGCGTAAGTTAGCCACTCCATGTGGCTAAGTTTGAGTTTTTATTTAAAACACACACCCCAAATTAATAGAATCTTAGCAGAGAATAATTTAGATTCGAAGGGACTTCTGGAGGTCATCTTGTGCAAGCTCCTGCTCATGTTGCTCAGAGCCTTGTCCTGTCAAGTTCTGAAAATCTCCAGTGACAATGTTTCCAACGTGGTTCTGTTTTGTTTTTCTCTTTGTATGGGGTCAGGAATGCTCTAACTTAAAACCTTTGCTGTCCATAATTCCATCTTCTCTTTACTTAACCAAATACTTTTCATCCCTTATATAATGTGTAATACAGCATTCTTTCCAGTCTTGCAACCATTTTCATTATTCTTCTCTGAACCTGCTTAACATACCATCCATGTTACACCAGATTTCACTGAACTTCCCTGGCACTGGTTATACCATATCAAATACCATGTACTGCAACTTTCCTATTCACTGTTTGTGGGTTATCCCTGGTAATTCTTTAACCCTTACTAGTCGGAAGCATCAGCAGACCAATGGCTTACACCAAATGTCTTCTTGACTCACAGTTGCTTAGGACAGAATCCCCTATCCTGTTAGAAGAGTTCCTTGTTTCTCCATGTTACATTTGAGCAACTTCATCAGAACAACTGTAGCTATCCCCAAGTGACCTAAACCTTATTTACAGTTGGTGGAGAGAAATTAATAATTTTTGGGGTGCGATTCATCTCTTTATAAACTGATGCCTTAGGTTTTAACTCTTGTATTTTTCAAATCCTGTATTGCCTAATGTGTAACTCTGAAGTTTCTTGTAGCCTGCTGACTTCAGCTCTCTGGTCATAGCAAACCTCTCTGGGCCTGCTCTTCAAGGACACCCAGGCTGTCCAGGCCCAAAGCCTCTAAAGGGGGGGGGGGGGAGCTGGGGGGAAATTGCATCAGTAGCTAAAGTTTTAATTGGCAAATTTATCCTGATGTGCAAATGTACCAAACCTATAAAGGTGTGGGGAACTCGTGACTCGTGGTCCATCTTGGGGCCCATCTTGGGGCCCATCTTGGGGCCCAGCTTGGAGCCCTTGGCTTCCCAGGGTGTACCTTTGAAGGCCTTTCAAATAAATACCTACCTTTATTCCCCTCTTCCTGTCTAGTCTCTGTTTCTAGGTGGCCTCTCAAGGCATCAAAACCAGACATCTTAACTGGCTGAATGAATCACACACTCAGAATTCCTGTGTCTCTCCATTGTCTCCTCACATGTGCTCCTTTCGCTGAGGAGAACAAGAACCTGTTCCATTCATTCTTACAGAATCTTTACATCTCTCAAATGTAAATGTGCACGTGTGTGCAGATACATAGGTGCACATACAACTCTACAGACAGCTTTCTAAGCATGTATGGGTTTAAAAGTGTTGCTGTGTCACAGTGCTCAATGCAAAGATAAATAGTTGTTGTGCTGGAGAGCTCCTGTACAGCTTCCCTGGATGCACCAGCAGCACAATCTGATGAGATATTATCTGTTTCATAGCCACACTTACTGTCCTGTGAGCAGCTCAGGCTGATAAGGTGCTGAAACAACTGATCCAAAAATATACCATAATCTTTCTCTGCTCTCTCTCTCTTTTTTTTTGTAATGACCTTTAGCTAAGCATTTCTTAGTTCATTTTTCAACTTAAGGTAAAAAAATAATAGGGGAAAAAAATAACATTATTTTTAATCCAGATCCTCTAATTTTTGAGAAATTTAGTTAATCTTCCATTATCACTCTTCAGTTCTGCACATCTCTTTCAGTTTGCTTAATTAGATCTCTGTAATTAAGCAGCATGCAGAATGAGCATTGGAATATTTGAATGAACATACAGAAAGAAAATGCCTTTAATTTTGTCAGAAACCTCCAAAGTTTCTTTTGCACTGTTCCAGTTCCAAGAAGTGGGAAGAAATTCTCCCCAGTAACTAATTTACTCTACAGTTGATTTCATCTATTAGTCCCTATGAGGAGCAGTCCTGCATTTCCTACTGATTTGTTCTTACTAGTGGCTTTGGTTGTAGCAGAAACAAACAAACCCTTTAAATGCAGAGAAGTGGTCATTATAAAAGGACATTTGGAATAAATATGTATGTGGGGGAAAAAAATCTAAATTGAAGTAAAATTAAGTATAACTGCATGATCAGATTTTATGAGGAGAATGGTAGTCATTCGTTCCTTAACCATTTATGTTTATCAATCTAAAATATAATGATGCAGCTCACAGAAAATACCTGAAAACTTGAAAAACCCAACTGTTTCTCTTGGAAAAAAAGTGAAATTAGAGAAAAGGAGACATGAGTCTATGTGAAGCTGTAATCTTCAGTGGAATTTTCACTAACATCCTTAACATTTTATTGCAGTTAGGTGGTTTATGCCTAGCAGCAGGTGAGTACAAAGTGCTTGATTTGCCCATGGGATTTATTTACATGAAATCTTGAGTGTAGATGCACTCTGCTGTTGTTATGGAGTTATAAAACGTCACGGGTATCTACTGAGGACATACCAGTGAATCTCAAAAGGCAGTGATATCTTACTATGTCTTCCAACCTAAGGCCAGCTAAGGTGTTTTGTAATGGTAGCATGTGAGGGAAAGAAAATGGAAAAAGACCTTAAGAATCCTTCTTAATTAAACATGTTCCTGGCTGCTGCTTTCGAAGTGCTCTGGGTTCTGCTTTGCCATTACAAGTGTCTGTGTCAGTAGTGCCCAAATGTGCCACCTCACAGACCCTGGTTTTGAGAAAATGAAACCATCCAGCAGCACAGGGTTTGGTGCTTCGCGTAATCCTCAGTTTTAAATTCTTAATTTCTTCTGTCAACAACAAGCTTCAGACAGGCTCACAGACAGCATCCTCTTGGCGTGGGAACTGGGAATTGCCAGCTCTCATGTTTGCTGCTTTAGCAAGTGCTGGCAGGCTGGAGAGGACCAGAGGCCAAGCAGCTCCTCCATCCCTGTCAGCACTGAGCAGCCTCCGTACAGCCACACACTGCACAGCCACGTCCTCCTGCCCAGACTGGACCTGTACCCGCCCTCATACTGGGGTTTGCAGTCTCAGCTTTCCTCAAGCAAAAGGCCTGACTGTCATCAGAAACCTTAGCCTGACTTCACTTTTTCTGTGGATACAAGATTTTTTTTTTAATTAATTTTTCATTATTACATTTTTCAGCATACATCAGGGCTATAAGAATTTTGAAAGGAAATCTTGTTGGTGAAACATGATTTCCAGGAAAATATCATACCTGGAAATCCAACAAACATCATGCCTATTATTGTGTCACACGCTCCTGAAACCTGCAAGTGGTGCTGCCTTATCCTCTTTGTGACAAAACTGAGAAGTTTGTATTTTCTCTTGTGTGAGGAAAGATTTAACAGAGGAAGGTTCAGTGTCTCTTGAAAACCTCAGACAAACCTTTTCTTTTCACTCTCCCTCAAGTTTTTTCCCTTGACTTCACATCTTACCCAGCTGCCTGCTTGCACTGCCGTGATGCAAGAGCACTTCTAAAGCCACATCTCTCTAACTTACAGGAGGTGTTGTTTCACCTTCAGGGGTCAGAATAAAGAGAAAGGAGAAAGGATCGATATATTTAAAACTTCTCATGGGTTGAAGCCCTGGAGCTACACTGCTACTGTAAATAAGTGATAACAGAAAGTCTATGTGACTTTACCCACTTTTACAGAGCACATATGACATCTTTAGAAAATAAATGGACATGAAGGTTTCTGTGGAGTATCAATTAAATAAAGAGAAGGTCAAACCAAAAAATACTTCCTCCTTCTCGTAATGAACTTCCATTTCATAAAATACTAAGTCAATAAATTAGATTGAAACTCTTTGGTCTTCTTGTAATTATGTATTACAGATTATCCCATCTATTAATTATCCAGGAAGAGATCCAGTAATATAATAATCAGAACTGAATTATGTTCTTTGGGAGCTGAGTCCCAGTCTTATAAATGAACTCTTTTCCTGAAATTCTATTTTTTCACTGCTACTGATATATGGATTCAGATCAGCCCTCTGGGAGAGAAGATTGTTATATTTTTAAGAGGCAAAGGGAAGGAAAACTTAAACCATTAATGAAGTATGTTCCTTTATTCCAGTTAGAGTACCTTATACATGAAGTGTTTCACTTAAACCCAAATGTTCTGTTTTGGATAATTCTCCATGATTGGGTTTTATAACCTGGATGAAATTTCCTTATGGTTATGCTACAATACCTTTTTTTTTTTAACTTACAATAAACTGAGGAAGGACAAGTAGCCTCATTAAAAATACAACCCCAGGAAGGTAAAATGAAGGCATTGTGAGCAATTCCCTTAAGAGATCTTGAGATTGTCCCATTATGGTGAGATAAAATGTTAATACAATGAATATAAGGGTTTTCTCCAGCTATCAGCAGGAGCTTAACTTTTCATCAAAAACCTGAGTTCAGCTGAATCTCCGTGACCTAGAATCCACCATGTCTTTTATTTACTAATAAATATGGGAAAAGCTTGTTGCTATTTTATTGTTTCAGAATGACAATGGCTTTTTCATTTGCAAACCTAGAAAAGTAATCAAATATTATAGCCACTAGCAATACCAGTCACAGCAAATCAGCATTGTATTTCCTCATCAATGACCTAGTCCTTAAAACATTCCAAATTAACATTTTAAATGCATTTCATTGCTGGGTTTTTTTTAAGTAATATCTAATGAATAAATTCCTGCCAGGTGGTGTCTGATATGCAGCTGGCAAAAAAATATGGAAGCAGCTGCACTTTAACAAGTAGCCTTCTTTTCACCTGCTAACAAGCATCTGTCAGCTGGCTGTATGGATAAGCAGGATGTGGATTTGCTTGTAAATAAATTGTACCTGTGAAAATCATGTGGTGCAGCTCTTCCCTCTACAGGATAAAAAAGAAGGGGAAGGACCCCTTCAGGAAATTATTTCAAGAAGTGTTTCAACTTGGATATAAACTACAGTCCTGCTAACCTAGATCTTCTACAGCCTCTCTAATGAGTAGACACCATTTGTGTCAAAGCCTTTAGAAGACAGAGGACATTGGAGAATTTAGGGAGAAAAAGGGAAAACACAGATAACACAGGGGTTTTTTTGAGGGAAAGTAAGTGCTGTGGTTTAGGCAGAAGTTGTAGATGTAAAAATGGGAGTGCTTTTAATCAGTGCAACAGCAGAAAACCTTGAGTAAAGGAAAATGGACATGGTCCTTCCTGGAGAGGAAGCTTATTTCAGCCTGCACATTTTAAGATCTTTTTAATCTGGCTTCTAAATAGATTAGAGATTTTCCAGAAATTATTCAGTGTTCCATGTTTAAACACTAGTTCCTGTTGTAAGCTTACTGTGGCCCAAACTCAGATCATCTGCTGCCAGTGTCAATGCAGTCACCAAGCTTCTCCTCTCCCTCTCCTGACAGCCTCTGAGTCTTCTTTGCCTTCAGCTGCTGGCTGCTAGATTAGTTGGGGAATCAGATGTGCTCCTAGAAACTGGTTCAGATGCTGCCTTGGGTCCCCAGACTTTTGCACATTTTGAGGGGACAGAAGAAATGAGTGGAGCAAGTACTGTGCTCAGTGTCCAAAGGCGTTATTTGTGGTTTAGGAAGGCCTGAATGCTGAAGAGAACCCAGAAACATAGACAGTGTCCACAGGAAGAGAGATTCAAGGCCTTCCTGCTTTTCTTTACCCAGCCAAAATCTGGAGAGCATCAACTGCAAATGTGTACATGTAGGGAGTAAGTGAGATAAAAGTAGGGGCTGCTGATACTGATTGCCAGCAGCAGCGTTCACCCCATGTAAACTCTCCCTCTCCTGCCTCACCCCAAATGCCACCACGCAGTCACCACTGGCGTCAGCCTGCTTGGGACAGTCCTCCTCAAACCCCTCAGAGAGCAGGCCCAGCCCTGGCTCCCGAGCATTCACCTGTGCCCCAGGAACAAATATCACATTTTTTCAGCGATGCCAGCAGTTTCAGGGCTGTCAAGCCTCTCACAGCATGATCTTGGGCCAGGGAGATAGTATAAGGCTGTTGAACTAAGAAAACCTGTGCCAAGAAGAACATGTATAAAACAAAAACAAAACACAAGAAGAAAAGTAGCTGGACCACAGAGGGATTCCCTAGTGATTTCAAGTGTGATAAAGGACTGGGAAAATCTGACTGGGCTCTCCCCACAGCTGGTGCCACTGCTTCCATCCTGGCACCCCACCCTCTGCCTCCTGCAGCCCATCTCATTTTTGTACCATCTCTACTCCAGACACCCTATTAATGAAGTTATGATCAAAAAGCAGGACAACAGGTCTCCAGCACCTGGTGGTGTTCCAGTGGGAACCTTTCTGCCTAAGCGCAGGATACTTCCATTGCAACTTAGGAAAACACAATTCCATCACAAATACTGAAGCAATCTCTGTGAATCACTGCTGAGTGGTATCATCATTAATTGCAAGGAATGTTGCAAAAGCTCGTGGCTAGCTGAGGGGGAAAATGGTTATATTCAGTTGTTATTTTATTTAAGGAGCTTTTCTTTCGGCAGATAATAATCAGCTCTGCAAAGATAAAATGTTGTCTGGGTTATTGACAAAAGACAGATTTGAAGTCAGAAATCCAGTGTAAGCTTTCTCGTCTTTTTGCATAATAAAATACTCTGTGGCTTCTTCCTCCATAGCAAGCTGCTAGTCAACAAAGCAGATGGTAATAAAAATATTTACACTAATAAATAGGAAAAATAGCCAAATGTCCATGTATTCTCACTAACCATGCAACTTTCTTTCTCATGATAAATTATATTCAAGCAAAAGTAAATATCAGGTTTTGAAGGTTACTTTAAATAAATAGGTAATTTAAATGCAACAGTAACTTCCTCATTGCTCAGTGTTTATTTTTAAGAAGACCGCTTATCAGGAGTATGAACTCTCTCTCCTCTTTCAGAACATCTGAGGGCACCGATCAAGGTCACTAACTTTTAACAATCTGATTCAAAGTCTTTCCAGCCTTTTCTAAATCTAACCTAAACCAAAGATTCCCTAAAAATTATTTCCCTTTTAGGGGAAAATCAACAGAATTTGAGAAGCTGGAAAGTGTGAATTTTTTCTTCCTGAATAAAAACTTTCCTAGTCTGCATCCATGAGCGCATGGTTAAATATTCAAAATTTAGGTAGATAATGATGGAGATTTAGATGAGGTTTTGATAGACTGATGACCCTTACACAAGTTCCATCATCCATAGTTTCAAGCTGTTTTCTACCATAAATGAGAAGGCCAGCCTTCAACAGGACATATAATTTCTCTCAGGCTGACATGGGCTATAATTTCTATGGGTTTAATCCTGCTTACTTACCCAGGGCACGACAAGACTTTATTCTCTTGTATTAAACAATGTTTTATAGAGACATGAATCAATAGAAAACACACACACAGAGCGTCATGTAACTTCATACATGGGAACCAAGGCAGTTTTGCCATGGGTTCAGCAGGGTAACATATTCCTCCATCATCTTTTGGAACACCTAGTTAAAACCATTGTGGAAATAAGGTAGAAAAAGTCTTCGTAGAAATGAGGTTTCTTCTTCTGGAGGCACCAGTCTGAGCTAAGTCTCCATTCTCCAGCCAGGGGAAGCCTTTTTCCTTTATCTCAGCCCTCCTTTGTATTTTTTTTTTTCATTAGAAACAGATCTGTGTTCAGTAGTACAGTATATTTTCTATTCAGATATTCATTTGTAATCACTTACCAGCTCAAGCAGCTCAGCAAGCTATAGGCATAGTTTATCTGAAGCTTATTAGCAAAACACAGTGCTGATACCCTGATAAGGCTTCGCAGGATTTTTTTAGCTCTCCCAGGTATGTTAATCTCAGAGTCATCAGAGCTGAGCAGGAGGCAGGAGAGGAGAGCCATCCTTTGGTGGCATGTGGGAGTGGAGCAGGGAAGGCTTCATCCCATGCTGTGGCACTTTGCCATGTCCCTTGAGACAGCTGGAAACAGACTTCAGGTAAAGCCTCACAAGTTAAAGGTGGCATTACCAGCCTCGGTCCTGCACTGGCAGGGTTCTCCCCCCAGTATTTCAGCATTAGAGAGCAAGCAGGGTGATGGATTGTCCTCTCAGCTGCAGCAGGACCCTGCAGGGACCAGCTGGTATTTGCAGCACACACTCTTTTGACCCAGCAACATCATCTTACAGGAGTGCAGCACTTGGGTCATGCTTGGCCTTTTCTCATGCTTAGTGCTTCAGAGGTAACATTTAATTTTCATCAGACACTTCAAGGAGGCGCCATTTGTACCTGAGTGAGTGTGAATTATCACATCCACGGCTGTGAGATCCCTCCTTTGTATTTGCAAAGGGGTCATTTGCAAAGGGAAGTGGGAGCTTGTTTTCAAATGCAAGTTCACTTTGGTTTTTGTTGTACCAGATAGTCCAGAATCCAGATGCTTCCCGGGTTGATTTGTTTAGAGCAGGTGTTGTCAATGGCTCAGGGTTTGCACCAGTTGCTTGTTTTTATTTTAATTGTTATTTCAGTTGTAGGGGACTCTGCCATTCCCCACACAGCCTGTGAATGGTAAGAGCTGCTTTATCTGAGACTGTGCCCTCTCCTCTTTTTAAGCTCAGTATAAACTGAGTTTAAACCCTACAGTTTAAACATTACTTATGTTACCAACAGAAGCTTCATTATTATTTATGAACTCATAACTCTACAACTTCACCTCAGATAATAATTCAACATCTTTCATAGATTTCCTAATTCTGGTTTTATATAATTTATTACAGTCTTGATATTATTCTACTATTAAAATATAATATTACTCCCTACTTTGATTATAATGATTTATATTTCTGTTTTTAAAGGTGCCTGTCTGAGAAAGACTTGGAAAGACATGAGCAGAGGAACAAAGTGTTTTATAGTTTCTTATTATTATCAGGAGTTTACCCCAAGGAAAATCAGTAGAGTTTCCTTTAAGGAGATTTTCTGGTTAATAATTTACAAGTGTGCTGTTGATGTAGCCAATTTTTATTCCCCCGGTGTTCCTGAAGATGAAATAAGAATTAGCACGTGTCATTTCAACTCTTTTGAAGGAATTCACAACTCCTTCAAGCTCTTGTCTGCAACATATTGCTTCTGTGCCCGGGTGGGAGATTATCAGCTACCCAGTTCCATGCCAGGATAAGTTTCTCACTGCAGGTGGCATATGGAACTCCTGCCCTTCACCTCCAGGCTCAGAATTTGGGCATGGCAGGTTAGGATGGGTCCCACATACCCTCCGTGGTCTGACTGGCCTTGGCAGGGAACACTGCTTCAGCTAATGGGCTCTAAGCTTTCCAAAAACTGCTCACGGGGCTTGGTGAGTTCATGCTACCTACATTTTGTAGTTTGTCCATGTCAAAAGCTGAATGGTGGTACATAATTTTACCCAGTTTTTTAGTCTGAGCATTCAGACTGCTACCAGCCCTCCGTTGTGCCTCGTGTGATTGTATTTAGCAGTATGTTCTTTCCTCTGTCTGCGGCTGAGGATTTGTTTCAGCTGCTGGAGAGACAGTGCTTCAGCATGAGCATTTTTTTGCAACCTGTCCAGCAAGGCACCCCTAGTCGTTCAGGAAATGTGTGTTTGTGTTTAGAAAAGTGCATCTACCATTCCTGGCTCTTCTCGACATGCGTAGCTCTGCTAAAACATTTCAGGAGCATCTTCTCATCTGCTGTGCCAGAGGAACTGCTTCTCTTTCTGTCAAGGTTCTGGCAAGGATACAATAAATATCCAGGCCCAGATGGGACAGAAAGCCGTGGATGGAAGATGTCTGTGAAATCAGCAGGACCATCTCTTTGAGCACAGCTCGTGTCAGTGCCATGTCTGGAGGAGTTGCTGCTCCTTGTCAGGAGGACATGGTCCAGTATTTCCTCTGAAGGCAAACAGAGAGAATGATGTCCTGCATAAAAAGAACTGCTCTGATATTAAGTCAGACTACTAAGCCATTTCAGGATTTCTTATGCTTTTCTCTCATGGAAGGAAACACCCACAGAAATCAAATGGAAAAGAATGGACTTACAGGACACAGAGTGCAGGGCTCTGAGGGGTTTCTGTCACTGCTCCATAGGATACCACCATATAAGATCTGGTTAGAGATATATCCAGTCAATTAATAACCTGTTCAGCTTCTTAATCATACAAATAACAATTCTCTCCGCTGCACGTGGAAGGCAAATTAAATTTTCACTGTCTACATCTCTGAGATCCAAGTCCTCCCCCAGTTTGTAATGCACATTTATTTTCTTAATTATGTAGTGGTTTTTGAAAACGAGCCCAATCACTGTTTGCAATCTAGGGCACCTGGAAGCCTTCCTACTGGAGTTTCTGCTCCGTAGAGTTTGCCAGAGTGCATGAAAATGTCCTGCTAGTGACCCAGATGACTTCTGATCTGTAACATGATGGCACCTCCTGCCATTTGCCCTACTTAGCAATGAAAGGGAAGGGAAGGGAAGGCACTTTCCTCAACGATGGGAGGGAAGTAAAGGCACTTTCCTCAGCTATGGCAAAATTACACTGATCAGAGCTGGAGGATAAGTGAGGCAGAAGTCCAAGACAGACACTCATCATCATCATCTCAACTGCTGTTTAGATTAAGAAGCTTCTTCAAATTCAGAGACAGAGGATATGAATGTAAATGAGGATTTATTTTCTGACATGTCTTATAAAAATAAGAATTGTATAATAACAGTAAATTACAAGCAGCAGCCTCTTCTAAAATTACCCATCTCATTTTACAGAAGTACTGACTTGCTTTGCATGTGCCCTTTTAAGTAACTGGGAAAAAACCCACCCATTAAAACAGTTTATTGTAAGGGATATAATAGGATCCATACTTTAGAAAGCAAATAATACAAACTGTGCAAAAAAAGGCAGGGATGTCATTTTACATCCTTCTGAATTTCTATAAACACAGGGAGTCTCTCCCCTACACATTTGGGAAAAGTGATTTATGGGATTGGTATTATTAACTGGTCTATAACAAATGGAACCAGGTAACAAGGATACGGGCTCTTGCTTGTCTGCTGGACTTGACAGTTTGTGTGTAGCAGTGATTCAACTGACACCACCAAGTAATCTTAAAAAACAGGCTGTCACACCATGTAGAGAGAAGTTTTATTCTTTAAAGCTCTGTATGGAAGGAGCCTTTGTAATCAGTCTGCCCTATTCAACATTTTGCAGTATTTGACCTGTGTTCACAGCAATGAGAAATCTTTTTTATTTCAGGGCATTATATTTTGTTAATACTATGCATAAGTATATCGACTATTGACCCTAAAATACCATGGTTCAATATATACTGTGCTAGAATACATCTTGTTACAGAAATACCAGATTAGAGACACATTTTGTTTGGAATTTGTATCTCATTTATCTTTTTTAATTTTTTTTTTCCTGTTCAGGCAATAAAAGGAGAAAATTGCATCTTAGCACACTGGTATAACAACACTTTATCTTAGAAATAGCCTGGCCTTATTCCAGCAATATGCTTTTGCAGGGACATGTTATGATTTTGAATTCAGGTCTCCAGGTGAAAGTGAAAAGAATGATTTAGTTAAAATTAGATTGTTAATTTAAAATGGCATCTAAGAATCTAAGGTTTGTTTAAGTTATGTTTCTCTCCCACCATTCATCTGCTTTTAAGCCAAAATAGACTTTGCTGTGAGCAGGGAGGGAGTTCTTTTATAATATTGATCCTGCAGTAACAATTGATACATCCCAGACCATTATGTTGTACAGACATATTCAAAAACCAGCAGCTTGGTAATGCTGAAAAAGTCTTGCTATTTATTTAAATCAAGGCTGTTCTCTAAGTTTGCTGTTGGAAGCAGACCACGCTGTGCTCATGTGCAGCAGTAAGGACGGCTCCCTGATTTCACCAAGCTGATGATGCTATTAATGGCCTGTATCCCATTTTACCTTTCCTTATAATATATGAGCATGAATTTCATTAATTTCAAGCTGCCCCGTTGCAGAAAGGCCTCAGGTCATTTGTTTAACTGCATGAATTCTCCTCCCAGGGGCAAAATGGGATGCAGCAATGAATCGTGTGCCTGCCCAGTGTGAGAAGTCACACCCAGCTGTCAGCCACCCCTCCTCGCTTCTTTGGTACAAAGTGTTTCCTTCGAGACAAGAAAGGAAAGCAGTGGTGTCCAAGAAGAACAAGTGGATTTTCCTTCTAGTTCAGTCTCTGTCTCCTGGTCCTGAGCAGTACTAGGAGACACAATGGCACCATCCTGCACAAAGTAGCAATCAGAGGGTTAGTACCCCAGCCTGTACCTTGATTTTGGGTAGTACATTCTGTTGTGGAACAATTTTAGGCATTAAGGAGTATTAACATAGTTCAGGTTCAGGTATTTATTTAGATGTTTATTGGTCCAAACAGTCCATGTCTAACTTATATTCAATATCCTGTGGCTCATGGTCCTTCCCTGGTGGCCAAATCTTGTAAAAGTTTATGAGTCTGTGCAACCTCTGCTGGATCTTTTTGAGCAAAATGTATTTACGATTTGAGATAAAAAAAGCATCTGCCTTGTATCCGTCACAGCAACATTGATTTTATAAGTATGTAGTCTTAGAAAACTTTCTCCTTCTTTCTTCTCTTCAGAGAGCCATACTCCATCACCAGTACCCATCTCTGGTTTACTGTTGGAGCTCAGTTCAATAAGACTTTGACTGCACATTAGCAACAGTGGAACTGTTAGGGCAGACACTTCCTTAAAAATTTTTGTGAGCTCCAGGTATGGGACTTGCACTCATTCCGATACAGAGACAGATTTTGCTCTCTATGTGTGAGTGCTTGGTGGAATTTACAAAGTGTGGTTTGTGCATGGACAAAACCAGTCTTGGTGAAAAGCTGTGTGAGCCATCCTTGGGAGAATTCATCCAATTTTACTGCATAATAACCCTTTGGAAGCCATGATCATACAAAGGTATATAACATTATGGCCTTCAATTTTTAATTGAAAAGAAAAAGTGCAGCTGGGAGGGGTTTTTTTATCATGGAAAAGCAAATGTAAATTAAGATTCTCAGCAAAAATAAACGTTTTTCCCTTCAAAATTTGTTGGGTTTTTTTTTTAAGGTACATCCTAAGCCTGGTTTTACTGACACTTAGATACAATTTCATAAAAGTAGGAGTGGAAACTTTTCATTTCTCAGTTTATGTGGAACAGATCCTCTTCAGATTTCTAACTTTTCTTTTAGCATCTCTAATAGCAGACAGCAGAGTAGTTTATTCATGTGAACACAGAGCATTAAATTCTGCAAATGTATTTATCCAAATATGTAATTACCTTATTTTCCATTTTTTCTCACAAATTTCACGGATGCAGATATGGTGAGATTAATTTAAAGTGTTATGTAGCAAGAAATATGGAGCTGGATGTAGAATGTCTTCTTAAGGAATCTTCTCCTTGAAGGAGTATATAGTCAGTAATAAATCAACATGCTGCAGGGCTACTTGAAGCAGCTGCATTTCCATCCCAGAATATAGAACCTTTTTATTTAAATGAAATAGCTGATTTAAAGGAAGAATATAAAACTTGAAATGACAGTTAAGTCATCCCATCCCCAGGGGAAATTTAGATGTACCTGGATGCATTAAGAGTTCCAGCACTGATTTTTTTACCCCCTCAAAGCCATTGCAATTTAAGATATACAGTCTTGGAAGTTGCAAATGAAGTGTTAGTTCCCACCAGCATATCTGTCTTGAGAGATGGTAAAAGCCTGTCCACGCTCTTGTCAATAACAAATTTCATGTCAGCTCTGATACGGACAATGTTCCCTTGTGGCTGCTCTTGTAAGAACTTTAAACCTTAACAATTTGGCCATTTCCATAAAGACCGTAGCAAAATTGCCAGGAGAAGGAATGTGGCAGTCCCAAAGAAACACATGGAAGTCTTAGGAGCAGAATAAGTTTAAGTGCCGGCATGTTACATTCCATATAAGAAATCACAGTATTAGCCCCTAGGTTTAGAGGTGCAATTCAGGAAATGTGATATCAACATGTACCTTCCTCTGAAGACTGTCATCCATGTTACACTGGTTAATAGTAGAGGCCAAGTGTTACCTACTGTGGCTTATTTTTCACCTGCCTTTATCAAATGGTAAATGGGATTTCAAATACCAGCCCTTCGTAGCTCGTAGGTGATCTCCGAAGCAGGAAGAAAAATCTTATACTATAGGAACACATAAAGCTTCTTCCAAAATAGGTTTCATGCTTGTCTCAAAAATAGAGATCATTACTATGAAAGCTGCTGGTGGCTTCTTGTTGTGTCCTGGTGCTGCCAACCTTCAGGAAATTTATGGGTGTTTCATAAGCGTAGGTGACTTCAGCAGAACAGCTCATAATTGCATAAAAGTGTTCATTCCATTCATAGAAGATGCTGAGAGTTTTTAAGGATTGGTATCTGCCATAAACTGATGTTAGGTCAAGAGAGATTCTTGTTGGTGCAGTGACTGTAATGTATCTCCCTGCCTTTCCATGGTTAATAAATAATTGCAGCCAATTCAGCTGGCATTGATTTGGTCAACATGCACCCAGTTAAAAAAGGAGACCCATCAGCAGAGTGAAAACCCACAAACCACTGCCTAGAGGCTTTCAGGATGGCCATGCCAGTACAGGCAGGCAGAGCCAGCCTCTGCATCCCTCCTCATTGAGATGTGTGGCTGCCTCTTGCAACATGCATTCAAATGCCACTCCAGGGTAAAGCTGGGAGTGGCATTCAGGATATAATCCCTTCAGAGGTCAGGCTCAAGAGTTATGGATCGATTCTTGTTATTGTACACTCTCCACTCATCTCCCAGGTCTCCCATCTCTTGCTTGGCCTAAAAGAATGAAGGTGGCAGTGAAGTAGGTAACTGCAGAAATGTGGCAGTTTTGAAAAGAAAATAAAAATCCGACCTTGAGTTCTCCCATCATGCACCTGTTTCAGTCTGTGGTACTTTTGACTTTCTATATTGACTGAAAACTGACAGAAGCAAAGGGCATGGTCATTTCCATAGGTGTTACAGTCCTTTTTCACAGCCAGCAGAGATTATAAAAAACCCTAACACACACAGTACCACCAGAATTAATCCCTGCAGGAAGAAAGGGTTTTCAGAAATCTCTGTCACATCAATTTTACACTAAGGCAAACAGAAGCAGACAAGTAAGGAATTTTCAAATAAAGTTTTATTTGTTTGACCCTGATGGAGTCAGTGTATGGCACTGGGAAAAAAAATCTGCCCAGACTTGCAATGTCCTATGACGTTTAAATCAAATGATGCTAAAATCGGGTTCGTTTCAGGTGCCTGGCTTGTGCTGTCTAGCTTTGGCTTTGATTGTAACCAGAATCAGTCAAATTCTCTCTAAATTGACTCTGATTTTCTGTTCCACTGAATGTGAAACATAGAGAAAGTCTCCTGGTAAAAGCTCTTCTCATCAGATTTCCTCCAAGTCTTTGCAGTTCCACAGAAAGGGGATTAGTAATAGAAAGACCTGCAGAGTAAGGAGTGAAGGAGAAAAGTGAATATTCTGAGTTCCTGGAGTTCCAGCTGCTCCACTGGGATTCTCAGATGAGATAAGAATTTATTTCTGGTGTATGTCCCTGCTGAAAATCTTGGGAAATATAATCTTCCTATGTGAAGATCCCTCTTAAATAGTGGGTAGAAATCAGAGAACTAAGGCAAAATACTTCTGCACATCTCTACTGGCCTTGTGCAATTCTTCTCCATTAGCTGTCTGCTAAAACTTCTGCCTCAGACCCACAGTGCTTTTCCTGGGCACCTTCTGCCACTGCTTGAACCAGCTTTAGTTTTGGAGCCTCTACCCATGGACATAACCCAAAACCCAACTGGACATGGTCCTGAGCAGCCTACTCTGCCTGCCCCTGCTTGAGCAGGGGAGCTGGACTAGACAGTCAGCAGAGGTTCCTGTCAACCTCACCCAATCTGTAACGAATCCTGCCACCACCAAGCTGATTTTCAAGCCAAGAACAAAAAGCAAGACACTCCGTTTTAATGTCAGGGTGGAAGAGGAAACAGTCAAAGCGGTTGGTTTGTTTTGAGTGTTACAAGAAATTAATTTTTATATGAATGCAGGGTGCATCACCATACTGCTGCTCTCCATAGCAGCTACGTGTTCATTGCAATCATTTTTTAGAACATAATCTCATTTAGTGCACGCCACACCTCTGTGTTTAAGCAGCCATCTGAAAAACCTAAATTGTGTGAGAACACTTCATTATCAAATTATACTTTATGTGAAACCAGCTACATTATGGGCTGTTTAGTCCTGAAATTATTCAGCTCAAAATGTGCTTTGTAGTCATGAAAGGCTGTCTTAATTTTTAAGGATTCCCTCAGCATATCTATTCTGGTTTACAAGTCTGCTTGATTTATGGGGTTTTTTCCATAGCAAACTAAAAGTCTGCCATACCCAACTTTAGCAAGGTTTATCCCACTAGAGACATGAAATGGATTTAAGAACACAAGACACACTGGCAGTATTCTCATAAGCTGTAATCTAGGAACTGGCAGCAGTGAGGAACATCCTCTTCCATCACATCCAGTTTCCAGTTCTGGGCCAAATACATTCAGTGTTCAGCTACAGTGGGGGGACCTTCTTGCAAATAATCCTAATCAGGATCATGATGGACCTTTAGTTTTGTTAGCTGTCACTCAACACTCTCCTGATTTTGGTTTAAATCTTTCATATGTAATTCAGTAATGGGCAGAAGGAAAGACTAAGCACAATTACGGAGCACTCTGGATCACAACACAGCATTAATTTTAGGCAGAACTCATGTGGGACTCATGTTCAAAGCTTAGGAGCTCAACTTGAGCACTTGGAGCAGTCTTGTGAAGAGCTGGCAAACATACCTGATGTTATCATTGTTCCCATACAGATAAGGTACTGGTTGTTCCTTCAACAATACTGGAGAAACAAGGTATGGCCTGTTAGTCAGATCTGTAGTTTCAGAGGATTATATGTCATTAAGCAGAAAAATCTTTTCATTATTTTGAAATGGCTGGCATTAAGTTCAAGCTATGCTGGTGTATTGCAGATCATTCAGATTAATTATAAGAATGCATGAGTACCTAATTAACTGCAAGCAGTTCAATCCAGTATTTCTGGCAGTTGTGCACCCATTGAATGGTCATGGGAATCTTTCCACTGTGTTTCATAGGCTTTCTTATATTTCTGAAAGTTCTTCTTGTATATATCACTCAACCATTAATAGAATTTGAAATTCACACCTTCAATCAGATCTGCACTCTCATGCCAGAACAGCTCTTGACTGATGAAAAATGGTTTAAATTAGCCACACTCTGCCTGCCCCTTGCAATAAAGCATTTACAATAATAAAATACAACAGTAAGACTGGAAAATAAATGACATCCAACATTCTGATTCATTGGTAAGGAGATGAGGTAAAATAAACATAACAAATCATAAATCACAGGGCTGTCTTTCATGAAGATGATCAGCGTGAAGAACTATGGGAAAAAACATTCTCAACCCATATTGATTAGCCCATATAAACACCAAGGTTCCTTTAGGATCTTTACTTTTCCCTGACAAACCAATCTATTTATGGTCAGGTTCCTGACATAAAAGATGTAGCATCCAAAGGCGAGTGTTAGGATCAGCCCATGTACACCAGCAGCATGCACTTTTTCTGCCCCCTGCATCACTCCTCTCCAGTCAAAGAAAACTCAGCCAGCTGTAGAAACAGATTGGAAATGTGCACACGGACAGCGAGGACAAACAAGCTATCGGTTGCTCAAGTGATTTGGTTTCTTCTTGCAAACACAAAATGTCTGAGGAGACATTCCACTGAAATTTCCACTTATAAAATGCTAAAAAAAAAGAAACAAATCCACCACTGATGATCCTTGGAACAGCTGGTGGTTTCTACCGCTTATTCCCCAGTGGCCAGCAGTCGCAATTTGTGACTAGTCTTGTCTTCAGACATCTCAGGGCAACCAAAATGCGACAGGATGACAGATAGTCCTTTCAATAGATACTGACAAACAAATTAGTGCAAAGATGCTTTTCATAGCATACCAGATGTGTTGAGTTCTATCATATGGAACAAGGAATGAAAAACTGTCTACGTCCCATCTGTGCTTTTCCAGTAATCAGTGATGCACTTGTTGTGGAGTATAAGGTACAGTAAACATTTGGACGGGGTTTTATGTGTGAAATAAAAAGAAAACGCCAGGTCTTGGATTCATCATCGTTGTCTAAAGCTTTTATATTAGCAAGAATACCTTAAATGCCTCGGAGAGGGATGTTTAGGAGTTAGACTATTGTCCTGGTGATTAATTGAAAAATTATGCAAATACCAAGAGAAAGGTTTATGCAAATGAGAATAGACTGCAAAAAATGCACTTTGCTTCCGATCGTACATAGGGCTTCCAGCCTGTCATAATAAGCAATAGGTTAAAGAATTGCTGTTTGGATTTACATCATTTCCTCTCTTGGGGCTTATCTGTCCTCAGACTGTTAACCCAGATTTAATTCAAAGTGGCTGCAATTGCAGCTGCAAGAGCAGCGTTAAAATGGAAACAATGAAAAGTGAGTGCTCTTGGCGGGTGATTGAAAGGCCCAGGGCATGGCAGCACATGCCTTTCTAGCCCACTGTAAATGAAACTAATATCTCTCAGGAAAAAGGCCCTTTGTGAGGGTTGTCCTTCCATTCAGAACAAAAAGCCTCTGGCCTGGAGCAGGAGGGGGGGAAGGAAGAAGTGCAATAGCATGTGCCAAATATCTATAATGAGAGAGTGTAAATAAAAGGAGCAGGAGTCTGGTCCAGATCCTCACTGTAGGGCTGAGCTTTACCCGCTTTTAGCTCCTTTACCTCAGATTGAAAGGCTGTGTGTTTTCCTTACAGTTTCAGAATAAAATAATTTCCTAACAGCTTAGTACTCAGGGACCCGGTTTTGACTCCCAGTGCCATCATCCTCTGTGTCCTGACCAGCCCTGGTCCCCTGGGCCTCACCTGAGATGTGAGCGAATGCAGCCACCCTGGCCCACGTCCCATTCCAGACGAGGGCCTGGCTTCAGGATCCCCTCTCAGCACTGAGGGTTGCATTGCAGCAGCCCCTGGTCCTGCCTCTCCTCTGCCCATGCCCAGGCACCTCAGGAGGCAGCTGTGCTTTGGGGACATGCAGCCAAGTCCTGTGGCTCGTTGTCATCCTCTTTGCATAAGTCCAGGGCACCAGAGGACCTCTTCTCTCACTGGTTATGTTGCCAGGGGCTGCTGATGCATACTCACCCTTCTCCCTGCAGCCACGATCAGCTCTGCAGACCCCCAGGCTCTCACCTCTCTCCTACCACGAGGCTCAGTCTCCCTTTCTTGTCACTGCCCGCCCTTCCTCCTTCTGCTCTGTTGCACAAGCCCCTTATTGTTGCATGAGAAATATTCTCTGAAAAATCCATTTTGCTTTCTCCTTCCTTTTTGGTTGGTTAGACAATGATTAATCCACCTCCTTTTCATAAAATAGCCACAGCCATAATAATAAAGTCAAAATATGATTTCCCCATAATATAGTATTATCTCTCCTTTTTCTTTATTCCTTGCAGATGGTACACCTCTTAGCATAAACACCATGTTAGCATACTGATTCCAGATGCATAAAAAACGTACAAATCTTCACATTTTCTCTCTACCCCGAATGACTGTGTGTATATATATTATCCTTGCATTTAATTTGCCCAGCTTTTCATTTTGATTTCTCTTTTAGGACAACACAGACTTGTCATAATCCATCTGGGATTTTATTCTTCATCATACAAAAATGTTGCTTGAAGGCCAGTTTTTACTTGGCATTAAGAGACTGAAGATCAGCCCAAATCAGAGTATTATAAACCTCTTATAACAAAATCCCTTCAGTTGTAAATGTGTTGTCTCAATAATTAGATAAATATACCAGACCACTTGTTACCAGACCAGCACAGGAACTAATTACATTATTTCCTGTGACTGCATTTGATGCACCAATTCACCAGCAAAGAAGAGGCTCCAGAATCTATTTTCTTTTGAGGTTGTTGTAAATAACTCTAGTTCTAAAAAGTGGTTACAATAAAGGCTCTCTTAGAATTAAAAGGCATTTAAACAAATGAATCTAGGAGTGTGCTGTGAGGACTAAAGGATAAACTCGATGTATTTTGCATTGGTAGGTAAGGGGGTTTAAAATTTTCATTTGATCATTTACAAAAAGCTTCTGACTTGATTGTGAAATGTTTTCTCTTGTGCTTAAATTTCATGCCACAGATTATTAAAAATTGACTTTGCAGTATTTATTTTACTTATCTATCCCAGCCAGGCTGTGCTTAACCATAGATTTTGTGAATTATTAAATTTTAAAACAATTTGTGTTGGATTTCACACTCCAGTTCTGTCTGGAGGAATGAACACCTCCAGTTCCATCCCTGAAGCCAAAGTGCTTTGATTTATCTTTAATCTGAACAGTCTTAAAAGTGCATGTTCCAAGTGTAAGACATGAAGATAGTCTCCAGTGTAATGCTTAACTAACTGCTTGTTAGTTTTAACATTTAACATATCATGAAAAATAACTAGTTTTCCATAGGTTATCTGAGCCATAACAGTGCTCAGCATAATTCATTCAGTCAGATAACAAGAACTATTTTCAAACATAATGAGGAGCTAATAAAGGTCACTGTGCCCACAAACACATAATATATCACCGCTAATTTAACAGTACCAATGCTGAATGGGTGCATTTCCAGCACAAATCTCTTTAGCTGAAACTGCTTGATGCTAGAAGAAGGAAGGCAACTGAATAAATCTTCAGTATTTAGATTAAAGCTAGGCCCAAGTGGCAAAACTTAAATTTAAGTGAGGAATCAGATTGGTACTAGAGCTAGAGTAGATTTTGACTCAGAAGCCTGAATTACCCAGGTATAAGGTCTAAAGTTTAAAATAAGATATGCATTTTCCTAAAGTTTGAAGTTGAGATCCATTTCTCATGTTAAAATTAAGGACAAAGATGAGGGGTGTGCTTGTAAGTTTTGGTGCTTCCCTTTTAGTTTATGTAAATAAATTTCTGGAAAAATATCAACAATTTTTCAGGATATTGTCAGACACCTCGGGTAAACTAAGCCCCTATATGAAGGTGGGAACTCTGAAATTCTAGTGTTGAGATTGAGAACTGTTTTTAAAATTTTGTTCTATCACTGCTTAGAGGACAATAGCAGCAAATCTCTTCAGTGCTGTGTTCATTGAATGTAAACACAAATTTGGGATTTACTTGGGTTTTGTTAGTATGTTGATATCAATGACTTTGTGATGAATTTTGCTGCCAAGTGAGATGCATTGAGGTGTTTCCTAAGTCATACAGATGCAGCAACAGAAACAAGAGACAACTAATAGGTAACAACAGATTGACTAAAATAATTGCTAAATGGATCAGAAGAAAAAGACTAGACTATATTTCATGTACAAATCTCTGTTGTAGGTCCTCTAGGTCCATAAAAACAAACTAAAAATGCTAAAGCCTGGAGGTGCTCCATATTATAATGAATGCCAGATTTCAAGGTGAAATTGTTTTAATTATACAGAGCATTGGCAAGATTAGTACATTCAGGGTTGGCCTCACTGGATTTTGTTTGTTTGTTTTCTGGTTGATTGCAAAATTGATGCAATTATTTACACGAGGATTTTTTATTGTAATGCTTTTTTGTGCGCCACAGAGCAAACAGTAAATCCCTGTCGTCCTCCTGAGCAGCCTGTCAGAACAGGTCAGCAGTAAGAAATAGGGAAGAATGAAAGGAAGCCTTCCTTTTCCTGGCTCTAAATTGTTTTGGGAGAAGCTATGAGATTTTTTTGCTCTTTCAATAATAGTGTAGAGCGGACCTGCAAAAAGAAAATCATCCTTGTGAGCCAGGAAATCCTATTCTTCTGATGGGCTTATAGGCAATATCTGGGATAGTTTGGCATCTTAAATCATAATGGGATTTCTTTCTAAACATATATTCTGTGCTACTCCTTATAAAACCACTATTCATCTAGATATACCTCCCTCCAGATCTCTGTCCTTGATTTCTTTTCTATAAGCCTCACCATAATGGTTTTTAAAGCCTGTGAGTCTTCTAAGCATTATATGAAGATTTTCTCTTGAACATGGGGAACCCTGTTTCAGTCGTGAGTATCTTTGCTGGATGCCAAGAACTCAGAGGTGTAGGTGGCTCCTGTATGTGTTTAGGTGCCTGGAGGTTCTGATTGACAAACTTGGTGCCTGTGTTTGGAAAACCACAAAGGTTCCTGTAAATGTATGTCTGTATGTATGCAAACTTGATGTAGATGTACATTCTCTCATAGACGTCTGCCATAACAGAGATCCAAGGCTGTCCTCAGGAGTTGGGAATCATTGTTGTCATGTGCTAGAACCTTTTTGGATGACATTGACTCTGTTTTGAAGGTGGGAGGAAGCTTATGGATGAGATTTGCCAAACTCGAGAGGATTGCATGCATACCCATTCAAACTGAAGATAGGCACAACATGGCTTTGAAAATTTCAGAGCATATCTTTTTGCCAGCTTTTTCTGAGTCACACCTTGAAGCCAGTGTACAGTATCTTTCCATTGACAACAGTGCACACTGAAAGGACAAATCTACACAAAGAGCTATAGATAGAAGCATTGAAATTAGAATGATACAGAAAAGCCTCTGTCAGCAGAGTCCTCAAAATAACAGAACCAAATGACCTTTCCCTGCAAAAATATGTGCTACCTATTTTAGGTAAGATATCTTTATTTTATTGTAATTTTGCCACATGTAATGATGTTCCTACAAGGATTCATAACAAGGTGTTTCAGGTTATGTCCAGTGTGAGTCAGATTTTGACATTTGCAAGAGGGTGGAAGCCTTTGCGTGTGACCCCAGACTGGCCATTAAAAAATGCAAAATACTCTGGATCCATAACATATGTTTCTAACCAGGTTGTCAGAAATAAACATGGCCCCAAGAGGTGCCTGGGACTTCACTGAGCTGTTGGGGCTGTGGCGAGTGACACACCTTTGGGAGCCCTGTTGTGTTGCACTCTGAATGCTGTGGCACCTCTGCCCACAGATGTGTGTCATTATCAGTCAGATTTCTTCTGCAGTTCATTCCCTAAATCTGTGCTAACTAATCATAAAAACAACACACTTGTTCCACAGGGCAGTCTGCAAATAAATGCAGTGTCACTTCTGTACTAACGCACAAGGCTTTTATCAGCCTGGCACTGGGAGTTGTCACAAGTCAGAACAGTCAGACTGGGGTTCATCTCATCTAACCTTAGCCATTACTGTGCTAAGCATCAAGCTGACCAGATGAAAGGCTCAGGGCAGTCAAGAGATTGTGGTTTAGTCTTGCGAGGTTCTCTGGTTTTATTCTCTAGGAAAGTATGTCCACTGCTGTTCATCAGGAACAACAATCACATCGCATTTTACAGGCTAAAAAAATGGAATATTGCTACAACTTACCCAGTGGATTCAAACTGAGGGTGTAGTTGTGCAGTCCAGACCTCCAGATGTCTTCAGCAGCAGCCTGATAAGTGATGCAGTCAAGCAAAGATGCATCTATGTTAGAAGTTTTATTGTAATTATTTTCAATGAAGACTACTGCAAGCTAGAATTTGCGTTATTTATTAGTTTATGAAGAGATTTGGAATTAAGTTTTACATTTTAAATATGTCTGGGTTAAGCAGAATCATGAAAATATTCCTTTTCCAACTCATTTTGTGTGCGTGCAAATCACTTCATCACTGTTTTCATTTCTGTCGGGACACTAAGCATATCTGTTAAGAGACAGCAGATAGTAGCTCTTGTTATGTGACTGAAAAATAGCTTTTGGTAACCTTACTGGGTGACTGGAGACAGATTACAGCAGAGATTTGCAAAGGAGTTCAGGGCACTTCAGGGATCAGTCATCTGCAAAAGCAGTGGAAAACTGCAGTTTGCCTTAGGTGGCTGGTTACACAGCATGAGTAGTGAACAGTCAAAACAAATAGTTTACATAGGCTAAAATATGTTTGCAAAGTGCATTTGAGCAAATTCTACTGACAAGTATATTTGGAAAAATCAAAGTCTGATACAAACAGAAAAAATACTGAACAAATTGGGTACAAGTCAGTCTCTCAGCAGTAGATATGAGCTAGACAGATCTTGAGGCCTACACATATCAATGACACAGACCTCAATCTACTGCCTAAACCACCTGACAGTGTCAGGGCCATATGGAGCATGACTTTATGATCTTGTTGTCCCTTTGGGGAGGGAAGATAAAGATTTGTTTTTCTCCATTTCTTTTTGAATTGAAGAAGTTCATTTCTTGCTAGCAAGTCATTTGTGGAAGTGGCAGAGGTCACATTGCACTCCGAAGGTTTGTCACTCAGGGCCAAGGAAACAAATGATTGTGTTGTTTGTATTTAAATCACCAGCAATAGATAATTACCTTTGTCCTGATAACCATACATAAGGTCTGGAAGCAGAACAGTGGAAATGGACTTTTTCCCATAAAACTCTTCACTGGAGATTTACTGTGTGGCTACTTCTGGAGACAAATTGTCACCTTTTCTTTCTCCCTCTCTCTATCGTGGTTGCTTTTGTTAACAAATATGAAGCAAATCTATCTGTTGAACCTCGGCCAAGGCCAAAGTGCTTCAATTTTCTTAGCACAAATGCTCCTGGACATTCTGAATAGTCTTGGACAATCAAATGCCTTGGAAAAGTTAATATATAAGGTTGTAATATCTTGGTCTTTTGCCATGACACTACATAACGTGACCCCCATAACTTCAAATATATCCCGCTATCCCAGATTCCACATTTGAACAATACTACAAAACTGAACAAATCAGAGCATAGCCTGTTTCTAATAGTGAAGACTGAGGTTTTAATTACTGTTTGCTACACTGGCCTAGCATTTACATTTAGCAGCACAACAAAGAAACATCCACCTGCAGGACGTCAGGCCGTGGGCTGGCCCATCCGGGCTTCTCAGGTGAGCCCCATGGCATGAGCCCTTCCCTGTTCTGGCACTGGCTGCCAGCAGAAAGCTGCCAGCTCCGTGGTGACCCATTCACTGCCACCTGTCAGCCAAGGCTGTCCTCAGGACAGTGACCTGGTGCCAATGGGGGTGGCCGTGTTCCTGTGCTGCCAGCTCTGCTGCACGGTGGGCACACGGAAAGCCACACGGTGGCAGATCACAGTGTCTCTGCTGTGCTTCAGAATGAGGCATGTTTTAATCAAAAGGCTTCGTTGGAAGCCAAGCGAGGCCTCGTTGAGCATGGCCATTATGTGTGTGTTTGATGCAAGGACTGGTACTTTGGGTGGATTAGTGCCTTCCAGTGGCAGTGGGGAAGAGCAGGATTACTGTTAAATATCTGTTACTATTTTTTCCTACATCGAAAACTCACTAGTCAAATTTAAAAGTTAAAATGTGTGTAGAACAGCATTAAAATATACACAGGAGTAGAACTGCATGTGCAGGTGTCTTGGTTTGGAAAGACAGGTGTCTGTTCAGGAAGGCAAGAGCCTCCCCTGGAATGGAGAATGCAGTGCCCTTCCCTCCGAATTATTATAATTTCGAAATTAAGGGCTTTCAGGCAAAGATACAAGGAATAGGAATAACAGCTCTTTACTAATATATATATATATATA